>JBBJLR010037554.1:0-12311 GCA_037577145.1 Brachypetersius gabonensis
CTTTGAACCCTGAATCATATCATACATAAGAATGCTATTTAAGTCTGCGGTCGAGAGCAGACCTAGCAGAGAGCCGCTCCAGTGCAGTAGGAGGCAGCGCGAGCAGAGGAACGCACTCCAGCAAGAAAAGAGGATACCCAAGCAGAAATGGAGTCCGTCTGATTAAACGGACACATGCAGATTTCTAACAGTACGTAGAAAAAGGTTTCATGTATTAAACGATAAGACTTCTTTTTCATTTTCAAAAGCTGATACTTTCTAATGTGTGTCAGTTTCTGACTCACGTATTTTGCAAACAAAATAAAAGTCTTGGTGAAAGGACCTGCAGTGTGACTGATCTGGATGTGCTGAAATAGTGACTGTGATCTGCGTGTGCTGAAATACTGACTGTGATGCTGAAGTTGAGGTGATCTCATTACTTTAGTAACAGTCTAATTTGGCTGAGATGAGTCTGATCAGTCTGATCCGGAGGAGAACTGCAGCATGCTCATTCTCCAGCAGCACTGGGGCTTTCACCAGCAGAACTCTGCCCGGATCGGGATCGGAACCGGACAGCACACCAGAACCGAGAGGAGACACAGAGAGCAGGAGACCGAGAAGATCCCCGAGCCGAGTGTCCGTCCTGCTGTTCCCCGGGCAGGGCAGCCAGTTCGTTGGCATGGGCAGAGGCCTGCTGAGGTACGGAAAGGTGAAGGACATGTTCTCCGTGGCCCAAAAGGTGCTGGGTTATGATCTGCTGGATCTGTGTTTAAACGGGCCGGAAGAGGAACTGATGAAGACCGTCCACTGCCAGCCTGCCGTGTTCCTCAGCTCTCTGGCTGCTGTGGAGAGACTCAACCATGAGAATCCTGAGGTGAGAGATTAGAAAAAAGGTGTCTGGAAACATTTATGTATTTTATATTAAATTAATTTGGTAAGCGCTTTTATTCAAATAATTTATACTAACAGAATGAGAACAGTGTAAGAACCAGAGGAGAGTTCTAAGAGCTACATTTTTATAGAAAAGTAGTACCAGAAGATACATGGTGCAGGATATATGGACTTCAGGAGAGGAGATGCTCTCTGAACAGACGGGTCTTCCGAAGGTTCTTAAAGGTAGAGTGGGATTTTGATCAAATGTGCAGTTAAATTATGATATGGTGTAAACACCGCAACCAAGTTCAAAAGGATGACTCCACGTGTTCGGGCTGTGGGGTGAATTATAAAGATGTGAATCTTTAAAATGACTCATGATTCACTGGGTTCCGGTTCCACTCGAGAGCAGCTTTTATTCCTTTCGAAGGATTCGATTCAAAAGCAAGTCGATTCAGTTGTTTTGTTTCCGTGATTCAGTATTACTGAAAGACTTCGGTTAATAATAGTCCTCAAAAGCTGAATCAGACCAGTTATTTCAAAAACATGTATTACTCACCGTTTCAATTAATTTCTAATAAATTTCCAAAATATTAGAATGGAAAGTTTATAAACAAGTCAGCATAGAAATCTGAATCTTCACTTGATGCAAGTCCGAGATGCTATGGAAAAAAAGAAATTGTGTTTCAAAAACATTATTGATGCATTGAGAAAATATATTAATTTTTGAATTGTTTTTTACTGTACAAAATATTGCAAAAAAATGTATTAAGGACATCGATAGACTGGCAATCTGTCCAGGGTAGTTCTTTGCTTTTATCCTGTGAGTACTGGGACAGTCTTCAGCACCTCCCTGGGACCCTGATAGAATAACATCTCAGATAATGAGTGAATGAATGTTTTATGGAAAAAACACTATTTTTTATGACCATTGTTTCTGTAAACTCCACAGGCAATAGAGTACTGTGTTGCTGCTGCTGGATTCAGTGTTGGCGAGTTTGCTGCTCTGGTGTTCTCGGGTGCAATGGACTTTGCAGAAGGTAAGACAACCCCACAAACTAAATTGTTTACTTCCATTCGTACCATCGTAAGCAGTCTCTTTCACGACTTTGGCCTTATTCTAATGATGGTTATAACCTGGACATTTAGCTCTTTTTGCAGTGAAAGTTAGGGCGGAGGCCATGCAGAAAGCCTCGGATCAAACCCGAAGTGGAATGTTATCTGTGATCGGTAAACCTCAAGCCAACTACAAGCATGCCTGCCTTCAAGCTAGAGAGCACTGCCTATCTCTAGGGATGCAGAATCCTGTCTGCTCTCTTGCAAACTACCTCTTTCCCGATGGGAGGGTCATCGCTGGACATCAGGAGGTAAGAACCTTTCGTCATCAGCTGGAGTAAATACTTTCAGAGAGAATAGACATGACCTTACAAAATGCCAAAACCAGTAGTGTGACATTGTTTCTAAATTTACAAAAATCATTTTAAGGGATGACATGAATAGTTTGATTAACACAGATTGACAATAAAAATTGTAATCTTCAGAAACCACAACACACTTTTCTAAACCAGCTTTTCATGCTGATTTCAGATGTTTTCAGTTTTTTTTCAGTCACATCAACTTTTTGAATTATGCGCGGGAAAAACTAAAAATTTGAAATCAGCATGAAAAACACAACAAAACCCACATAAACTTACCTCTGATGATTTTGACCTGTGTAATCAGACCACCCACAGAATAAAACCACTGTGATTGGATATTGAGCTAGTTTGCATATTGAAGCCTCAAACAATTTCAGTAAGGCCAGTATACATCCCAGATAAGTTGTGAGTCCTGTCACACATCCTCTATCTCTGGCTTCTCTTCTCCAGGCGCTAGACTTCCTCCAGAAGAACTCTCGTAAGTTGCACTTTGCTCGGACACGGCAGTTGCCTGTGAGCGGGGCGTTCCACACTGCTCTGATGGAGTCGGCTGTGGAGCCTCTCAGAGACGTTCTCCGGCAGCTGGAGGTGCGGCGGCCTGAGATTGCAGTCCACTCCAACGTTGATGGAAAGCGCTACATGCATGATAAGCACGTGCGCCGGCAGCTGGCTAAGCAACTGGTGTCACCAGTAAAGTGGGAACAGACACTGCACGAGATCTATGAGAGGACTGAGGGGCAGGAGTTTCCCCACACATATGAGGTGGGGCCTGGGCGGCAGCTGGGGGCTACGCTACAGAAATGTAACATGAAAGCGTATAAAAGCTACACTCACATCGATGTTGCTCTGCCAGAAGACAAATGAAAGCTTGGGACTGTGTTTTGAAGGGAAGGTTGGGTGTCTTTATTGTCATATTGCAAAATCAGTCAGTTGACGTATCCATAAATGTGTTTTTCAAAAGAACAACTGTGTTTATTGTTTTGTGAAATTGAACCCTTATGTCTATCTTTGAAGAGAAGGCACAACTTTTTAAGGAATTTGTTGCTAATAAGTTTCTGGGAATATAATTACATGCTTGGGTAATGTTGGTGATGTTGATATGTATATGATACGTTCAAGGGGGAAAATGTTAAAAAAGCCCTTAAAGGAACTTGGACCATGCCATAATATACAGGTGAACTTAAAATATCAATTTAGGTAGCTAGCAATCCAGAAGCAGCTGAAATAGCTCAGATTCCTTCCTATGGGAATAGATTTTTTTGATAAAAAAAGAATAGACAAAAAATCTATTCCCATAGCCTCAATTACAACAGAGAAAGGACACCATAGCTGGCCTTTCACACACCCAAAATAAGTTTAATTCAGAATTAATAATGCCTTTATCCTGACGTTATGTTAGACTGTACCCAAAAACTGCGCAGTACACTTTCTCATTTAATGACATTTCTCTAAAGCTTGTCTAGCGTGGCAAACGTTGCTTAGGACAGTGTATTTATTGGCAGAGCACAGGTCAATTAGCAGTCACTGCAGGGGTTCAAGCAGTGTACGATGCAGTGCTGCAAGAGGGGTAAATTGCAAAGCTGGTTTCATGCTCTTGAGAAATTTGATCTCGAGTTGACCAAAGTAGATGATTTCCAATCCAGATTATTACAACCCTGTGTAAACTCTTATATGATCTATAGACAAAAACCCAGGACAAATATTCCACACAAAAGATGTATTTATTGTTTACTGATATTTCACTTGGAAGAAATGCAAGGGAAAGTCCAGCATCCTTCAGTTGTGCAGAAATGTATTTAGAGGAAGAGGTAAGAGAGTTAATATGGCCCAATTAACCAGCAACAGACCCTACTGTAAACCAACAACGGCATCAAACAACTTCCAAAAACGTACGTGAACCAGCACTTCTGTTACAATCATTTAGAAAAGAATCATAAAAAAATTACACATATAAACACCCCTGATTTCCTTTGAGCCCAAGACCTGCTCTTGACTCCTTTTTTTTGGTGGTTTTTTAACTCTCAAATATTTTCCAGGTTGCAGCTGCAGCGACCAGCAGGACAGCAGAAGCCAGAAAACATTTGGTCTTGGAAGACCAGTCCGAAAAGTTTGAGTTGTAGACCTGTACAAACAGACAAAAGGATGTTTTACAATCCAAGATGAGTCTAGGTATGCCTGGCCATAAACTTTCAATGAATGTTCCTGACATACTAGCCCTTATTAATCACAGTTAATAAAATGAATGCAAATTTGACCACCCTGATTGACACACAAACTACTGTATCTAATACATGGTTTGACAGAAGCATTCATGTATGTGTCTCTGTGTGAAACATGTGCCCGTACACTAGTGCATTATTACAGTAATCCCCCAGTTTTACACGGACCAGGACTTGCAGATCCAGTCACACACAGATTTTTTATGAGAACCAAACTGACCATTTTACGCAGAAATCTCCAGAACAGCGCGGAAACTGCGGAAACTCACTCTCTCTCTACCTCTCTTTCTTACACTCTCTTGGCGTGGCATCATTTTAGTTCTAAATTCTTAAAAATATATAATTTACTAATAACATATATAATAATCCATTTTAGGTGGGGGTTTTTTTTTTATCAAAGCACATCCACGCAGTTTTTCATTATACGTGTGTGCTCTTGGAACGTAACCACAGGGGATTACTGTATTTCCAAAGGCGGTGGACACTGGTGAGAAGCAATAACACTTCAATAGTGGAAGGTTTAAAGTTGTGCAATGAATGTGTACTTCGATCTGCCTTAAATGCAATTTTATTATAGAACATAAGATAGAAAAAAGAACAATATCTAAGAATAACGTTCTAATATTTTTGGCTATCAAAAATCATTCAAGGCACTCAAACACAGCACAACACTCAAACTTACTGCTATCCATGAAAAAGTCTTCACAGTCACAAATGGTCTACTTAATTTACAAATGACATATTTACTATATTCTTCAATACCCATCTTGTTTAGTCCAGATTCCTACATGCACAGACAAAGCAGGTTAAGAACACTTATTTTACGATTGTAAAAGACTGTTTTGGGTGTTGGTGCCTTCTAGTGGCACCTTTTGTGATAATGCGATCGTGCTGAGACAGGAAGTAGTGTCCATTTTGTTAATATGTCAGCCATGCTGTGAGAGCTCCTATTGGATCCATTGCTGTACAACTTATTTGACGCATCTGTAAGTGAATTTGAATTTGAAATTTGTAATTTCAAAGTGAATTTGTCAACGTAGCTAGAATGGTAATGTAGGAAATTGTATATTTGTCAAGTCATTTATTAGATTTCCTAAATTGCAAGTTATCTAAGCTAAGCTATGTTCAAATGCTAATAAGCTAAAAGTGATTCCTGATTTATACATATTTTTTCTAAATGTATTCTACGTGCCCTTTTGTGATTGTTGCAGTTTTACAAAAAAGAACTATTGATGTAAGCTTCAATCCAAGAATCTTGATCAAGCCTGGAAAAAATGATTGGAATTTATTAATCTTAACAGCAAAACACACATCAAATCAGAATGGCAAAGTCTCACAGCAGTTGTGACACTCTCACAGATCAAGTAGAAAACAAGGAAAAAGGTCAAGATGAGGATCTTTCATCTGCATACCCGTTCAGTCTTATCCTCTACCTGTTCCAAAGCCAGCCTGGCTGCCGTGAGAGCACAAGCAAAGGCTGAACCAGCTCAAGACAGAGCAGCCTGGAAATACAATTAAAAGTGGAGCAAGCACCTGTACAGGCTACCCTTGATGCCCTTCAAATAGGAAAAGAAAGAGATGCTGCTCAGGCTGAGGCAGAAACCTTAGAAGCTGGGTTGATAGCATCTGATGTAGGCTCTATAGTCACATCACCTGTTTCCTGCTCATCGCAAAACTGCCAACAGTGCACTCAAGAGTATGTAAGGTACCAACAGCATGCAAGGTCATTGCCCCAGCTCAGCATTGAAAGCATGGTAAAGTACAATCAGCCATTTCACACATCTAATATTACAGACCAATGCAAAGCCAGATGCCCAAGCTTGGATCACATGGGGTGCATCACTGGAAAAGAACCTTAGCCTCAATGTCGGCTACCCACCTCTCCACATGGAAGTCCTAATCAGTCTAAAGACAAAAGAACTCCAACTAGCCACAAACTTTCCAAGTGTTTATCTCGCAATCAGTTGGTGACAACAGGCCTTACAACTTTTGACGATAAGCTGGAGAACTACTGGAACTGTGAATTATCCTTTCAGAATGCTATTGCAGGACTAGATCTTAATCCTGGAGAAGAGCTTAACCTTTTTATCAAGTGGCTTAGTGTAGAATCTTCAGATTCGAAGGATAAAGGGAGCTAATATTAGTGACCTGATATCTGTGATGGCTTGGGAAAGGCTGGAAGAAGTCTTTAGCTCCCCGGAAGCTATTGAACGAGCCCTTTTTCCCAAAC
Organism: Brachypetersius gabonensis; assembly: GCA_037577145.1. Lineage (NCBI taxonomy): Eukaryota > Metazoa > Chordata > Actinopteri > Characiformes > Alestidae > Brachypetersius > Brachypetersius gabonensis. The sequence goes on from JBBJLR010037554.1 coordinate 6,720, forward strand.
TCGAAAACAGGGTGAGCAACAACAATCCTAAGAGACTATGTGAACTCAGAGACCTATTGCTGGAGCTTAAGGCAGCAAAGCGGGACAATCACCTTTATTTGGGTTATTGTACTTTGTCATTTCCAGAGGTGTTCTTACCACTGCAGAAAAACTGCCTTACAATCTTAAGGAAAAATGAATGCTGTTCGGGTCAACTTTCCCCCTTTTTCCATATTTGTTGACATTGTGTGTACAGAAGCAGAAGCACGTACAGATCCTAATTTTAACTTTCATACCTCTCAAACACCAGCAGTCTATGAGAAACCTCATCCCTTGAAAAAGTGCCATTGCTTCAGGGAGAAAACCTTGGAAGAATGCAAGTAATCTCTTAAGTACCACTACATATGTTTTAAATGCTGCTCATCCACTTGACCATTTTGCAAAAGATTGCAATGCAAAGAATGCCAAAGCAACCTATCAGCCCTCCATCCGGGCCCTGCCCCTTGGATTGCCCAGTCTCCTCCTCCTTCAGAACACGGCGGGGAGAAAGATGGGGATAACAATCAGGAAGTCACCTTTAGACGTACTGAGGTTTGTGGCGAAGGAGTCAGTGTGAGGGCATGCTCAAAGATGTATTGTCAGTATTTACCCAAAAGGACATTGGGACATGTCAAAGATAATCTATGCCATACTCGGTAAACAGAGTAATAGACCTCTTGCAAAATCTGAATTCTTTGATTTCTTCAATATCCAAGGTGGTGAGTTCCCATATGTGTTGAGGACATGTGCAGGACTCAAAGAGACATCCGGTAGAAGGGCTTGCGGTTAGGTTATACAGTCAGTTGTTCAGAAAACAAACACTTCCCTTAGCTACACTGATTGAGTGGAACCAAGTTCCTAACAACCGCTCTGAGATACCAAATCCCAATGATGCTCGTCATCAGAGTCATCTAAAGCAGACAGCACCTGAGATTCCACCTCTAGAACCTCAAGCACACATACTTTTGTTGCGTGGAAGGGACATCCTGAGAGTCCATAAAGTCGGGAGCAGATCTATGGGCCTCACAATGCTCCCTTTGCCCAAAAGCTAGATCTGGACTGGGTCATTGTTGGAGAGGTACGTCTAAGAGGGGCCCACAAGCCATCAGAGGTTAGCTCTCTGACATTAAAACTGACATTTTGGAGAATGGCCATCAAAGCCAAAATCAATCCTTGCAGCAATCAAGTATAGGTCAAGGAAAGGTTTGCTGACATCTCTGCGGGGCAAGCATCTCCAGCAATTCATACAAAATATGCATTGTCGGAATCATATGTGGAGAACCTGGGTCATCTTCCATTGTACTTCCAATGATCATAAACTTGCTTACTTCATGGAGATGAGATTTCTTCACATCATGGCAGCCAGGTGTATCAAGATGTCTCTAACAGTTGAGTTGCACCTTTGCCTTTTAAGGCACCCAGACAGCAGCTGCTTAATAATAAAGACTGAGCCTACCAGAGACCTATCTCTCTCTGTCGTACATTCGACAAGAATCCCAAAAGAAATCCAATTTTCTGGAATTTATACAAGATGTAAAATAATAACCATGCAGAAGTAGCTTCCCCTTTGCGAGACTATCAATGAACGCGGGTACCTCCCTTCTTTCGGGGTCTACCATCCAAAGAAGCTGGAACAGATCTGTGTTGTCTTTAACTCCTGCACAATGTACCAAGGAGTCTCACTCAATGACATGTTACTCAATGGCCACGACCTGAACAACAATCTCACTAGAGTCCTCATAAGATTCAGAAAGGATCCCATTGCCATGACTGCCAGTATCCAGCATGTTTCATTGCTTTCTGGTGAAAGAAGACCTCAGAGACTTTCTTTGATTCCTGGGGTATCGTGACAACAACTTTGACAATGACATTGTGGACTACAGGATGCGTGTCTACGTCTTTGGGAATAGCCCCTCCCCCGCTGTTGCCAAATATGGTCTAAGGAGAGCAGTCAGACAAAAGGAAGAACACTTCTGCTGCGATTTGAGCATGAAGTCTATGTTGATGCACTGAAGTCTTTTTCCACATAAGAACAGGCCATCAGTGTCCTCAAGCAAGCGCAGGAAACGCTTGCGTGTCCAACCTTAGCCTGCGTAAGCCTCTAATAGGCATCCAGTCTTGGATGCATTCTGCTCTGAAGATCAAGCCAAGGAACTCCAAAAAGGAAGTCTATGTACTGAAGAACTGCCTCCACAATTTAGCCTAGGAGTATCCTGGAATATAGGCACAGATATGCTCATGTTCCAAGTTTCTACTGAGCAGAAACTATTTACCAGATGAGAGGTTTTGTCCGTAGTGAATAGCATTTATGACCCCCTTGGCTTCCTCAATCCAAGGATGGCTTCTCTTCAAGCAACTTTCCACCCAAGCTGAGGACTATGACTCTCCTCTCGCAGAAGACATGAAAGCAGAGAGGAACGAATGTACCTTGTACTGAAAATACAAGGTTTCCAAGAGCTGAAAATACCTTGTGCCTTTGCATCCTTCTCAACCACTAGCGCTCAGTCCCGAGAGCTCTGTGTTTTTGAGGACACATCAGTCAAGGCAGTTGCGGCCGTGGTTTATTTAAAGGTAACCCATATGGACGGACGCAGAGAAGTTGGCTTTGTACCACAGCCAGACCTTTCTTTTCCAGAACTGTGTGTGGCAGTGTTGGCGGTTGAGGTAACAGATATGCGATGGATCTGATGTTTGACAGGGTTAAATACTACACAGACAACAAAGTGGTACTGGTTACATCTACAACCAATCCAGGAGATTCTATGTCTACGTGAACAACAGGGATTAGAGAATTCATCAGTCCTGATCAATGGCATTATGTTCCCAGCAGATTTGGCTCCAGGTCCACTCCAGAGCTGCTTCTAAGTACAATGGCATGGCTAACTGGACCAAACTTTCTCCAGAAACATTGTTTGCTCATGCTCAGACCTAAAAAAATACATAATCCCCATTTCAGGTCCAGAGATACATACAGAAGTATCTTTTAACAGCACTAATGTCTTTAAGGGCATTCTGGAAGCATCAATGTTCTCACTGACGTGGTAGCACACCTAATCCACATTGCCTACTCCTTCTCTCAGCAAGGGAAAATAACATCTGTTGCAAGAGACTGTCTGTAGAAGAATTGGAAAGAGCCAAGGTGCTTGTCATCAGAAGTGTGCAGCATGAATGCTATGTGGAAGAATAAAGGTGCATTGCAACATCAGCAAACCTTCCTTACAATATCAGTCTACAAAGGATTACTCAGGGTGGGGGGGTCGCATTTCACAATTGCACAAAACGAACCCCATTATAGTTCCAGGCCGCCACCATCTTGGGATCGAATGCCACCATCCCCAGGGTGTGAAACACCAAGGGAGGCATTTTACAGAAGGGGCATCAGGGGTCTGGCTGGTTGGGGCAAAAACAAGCATTGCCATGTGCTTTACAAGTGTGTAACTTGCAGAGTTGCGCCGATAAACAGAGTACCAACAGCTGGTGGACCTGCCAGCTGAGCAGCTTCAAATAGCACCGCCCTTCTCCTATGTAGGTGTAGATGGGCTCTAGAGGAGGACTTGCTAATAGCAAGAGATGGGCGGTGCTGTTTTCATTTATTTGCATGTGAGCCATGGATACTGAAGAGACTGAAACCTTGAGTGCAAGCAGCTTCATTAATGCGCTCAGAAGGTTTTTGCAGTCAGAGGGCAAGCAAAACAAATACACTTGGGTTGCAGCACAAATCTTGTAGGAACATGCCGAAAGCTGTAGATGAATAGATCTCCTTCCCATCCTGAGAAAGTGCAGAACTATTTGAGAGAGTAGGGATGAACTGTGCTATTTAAACCCTCCCCATTCATCCCATATGGGAGACGTATGGGACTGTATGATTGGAATCGCCCATCGCACCCTAGACTGCATGCTTCTTGAGGTAAAGCAAACCAAGGGTTTATTCAAGACCTGTGACAGAAGTAGTCCCTCTTTCTTCTGTTCTCTAATGGTCAAAGTAAAAGTAATTATATGGGGTCATTTATCGAACACCATAGACAGGAAGTGTAACTTAAGTTTGTATGGGGTGTTGGTGCCATCTAGTGGCACCTTTTGTGATAATGCAATAGTGCTGAGACAGGAAGTAGTATCCATTTTGTTAGCGTGTCAGTAATGCTGTGATAGCTCCACTATCCTGTCGTGTCCATTGCTGTACAATTTATTAGATGCATAATCTGTAAGTGAATTTGTCAACATAACTAGTATGTTAATGTAGGAAATTGTATGTTCATTTTTCAAGTCATTTATAAGATTTTCTATATTACATGTCATCCTAGCTAAGCTAATGTTTAAACGCTAATAAGCTAAAACTGATTACTGATTTAGACATACATTTTTCTAATTGTATTCTACTTATCAAAAAATAACTATTCAAGTAAATTTCAATCCAAGAATCTTGATCAAGCCTGGAGTTCTTGAGTACATGCTTAAGCTGACTGGACAGCTTTAACGCGGCCAGTACAGAGACTTTACTGCAACTTTTGTCATTTACTACAACTTTCATCATGTGAATGGTGAAAAAAAATATTTCTGAATGTTGACAGATAGGATCTATGTGTTCCTTTTTAATCAATGAAGGAACAGTGATTTTCTCTTACCCAGTTGATCCACTTCATAGCTGTTTGGCAAGCTTGAGCATGCAGCTGTGGAACCACCCGGGATGTCTTCACCATCGGCATGAGCTTAGACCACCAAAGCCTCCCAATGATCCTGCTGTAAAAATACATGTTTTAATACATAATTAAACATACAGCTTTAGAACAGGCCAAACAGTTGGAAGTCCCACTGTCTTGTTAAAAAATGAACATGATGTTCAAGAGATAACTATTGTTATTAACATGCATCAAAAACGTTTGTGACTACAGGAATTGAGTTCAGTTAACTCATTTGTCATTCATATATCACTGCTGTGAACAGATCCACTTGATTCACACATTCAGAAGCTCTTAAAGTGTTGAACTATACCAGGCATGTTAAATTTGTAGTTTGTTCATTAAAAATGTATCCTTGTAATGGGCCATTATTGATGAAAAACAGGATTTGTTGTATAACACAGCGAGAGCAGTATTATTTGATATACTTCTAGTACATAAAACTACTTCGGATTTACACACGTCTTTTTATTTTATATTTATAAATGGTGCATTATGGTATCGGAACAGTCTTCTTCCTTTCAGTTTAAAAAACATATTGTTAAAAATACACCTTTTTGGTACGTATTCAGTACAAAGTCAGAAAATGTGTGTAAGTTTTTTAAATATTAAATGAAGACAAACATAAAGTGTATAAATACATTTTTCCTCGCACTGTATGTTAGTATATGGGAACAACACTGTATACCAGTAGATTATTTTAGAAAAAAAATCATTGATGAGACTATATGTAGATATTTTTTTCTTCTAAAATGTCCTTATCTCATAAATTTGGCATATAATGGTTCAATTCAATTCAATTCAATTTTATTCATATAATGCAATGGTCATTGTCACAAAGCAGCTTCACAAAATGAAATAAATTGTGTGTATGAATGTGTGTGAATGAAATGCCTCT
>JBBJLR010037601.1:0-12308 GCA_037577145.1 Brachypetersius gabonensis
AACCAATAATGACGGGACGCGATACAAACGGAACACGGAGACTAGAAAGGGACCAAGGGGGAAAGGGAGGAAGGGAGGACAGGAGGTGAAATGGAACACGGAGAAACACAGAAACTAATACTCAGGGGACGGGGAGCGGAGTCTGCGGAAAGAGAGCGAGGTGGCCGTCACAGTACCACTGGTCTTCATCGGTATGACAGTTTCTATTACGAACATTTATTTATAATTAATGTTTTTCTATGTTTTTCAGGTCTTATAAAAAATATCAATTACAGTCATAGACAAACACTGTCCTATTAAATGATTTGCTTTGGTTGATATTCTAAATCCCTCTGCAAAGACATGACACATTTTCTTAATTAACATACTGCTCTAATATATCGCATATATAGTCAACATATTGCTTCTATTAGCAAACATTTGCATGCGACTGTACCTTACACTTCTCATACTTTTGATTCTTAATGGCATTTAAAAGAGAGCAGATGAGAGTAATTTTCATATGCTTTCTTTCTGAAGTTGCTGTTGCTGACGATGTGTTTGTGGATGTTGAGGCCGTCAGTGTAAGAGCTGAAATATAAGCTTCAAGTAAGCTCAAGTAGATTTCCACTGCAACTAAATATAGCATAAGTCACATTACTAATATTAGTAATAATATTAACTTCTTGGCTTTTAGTCAAATGCTGCATCTGTACATTTTGTCAGCGACACATTATGAAAGATTTCCCTGATGATGAAGCCACAATGTTGTGCAGAATGCCAAAGTCCGGTGTATCTGTCAGTCACACCATTGTCACCCACTTGTACTGATATTGTCTCATATGTCAGGCCCAGTGGTGCCCATCTTGAGTTTGAGAGTTGCTTGTTAAGTTTCTGCTCTGGGGAATGAGCACACCGTGCCTGGATACAAGGGATTTTTGTGGAACAGAGTTGACATTGATGTGTCATCTTTTGGTTTCGTGGCCTTCAGAGGAGTCTTCCAGGTGCCGGCTCCATTCAGCTCGCTCCAGTTGCTTGCAACATTCTGCAGCAGCAAAGAAACAAGGGTTGTTTTCAATCTCTGTACTTGCATGCTAGGAGTGCATTTGACTGTCAATCCGTGGCACAAAATGCACTCAGATCTGAGGCTGTGCCCCCTCAATATTGTAAATTGCGCCAGCTGTCATTCATACTCTACATACGCAGGAGCAGAAATGTGAAGCTGGCCTTTTAGAATACAGGAATGATGAAAACTGCACTTAAAACTATATTACAGGGGCTGAATGATGTACATGTGTGTGGAGCATGACCAGTTTGTTCAAGAGACATGTCTGTGCCATAAAAATTTAGCCTGAACCAGGTCATGACTAAGCGGTGAAACCAGCATAAAACGAACACCAACAATATTACAATATTCCTGGCAATGATGGAACAATGGCAAAGTTCAGAGCTTGGACATTTGACAGGCAATTCTAGAAGGACACTCAATGGGTCAGTCACAGGCAAATGACCTTCTGTTCCTGATCATTTATTAGTAAGTTGGTAAATTAAAGTAGAACTAGATGCATTTCCATGAGAAAATTCAAAGTGTGAAAGCTGCATGTGCAGCTGCATTCATGGGCTTATTACTTTTTAATTAAACCACAACAAACAGTGACGTGTTTTTTTTAGAAGTGACCTGAGATGTCGTGTCTTGAAGTCTATTTGTCAATCTGCTGTGTGTTTTGGTCAACGTTTGTGTTTCTCCTTGTTTTGCCCTTTACCGATTGACATCACAGGCTCTTTCTCAGACACACACTGGCAAGTAATGGACACTTTGATGTTGGAATGGTTCCAAAATTCTATGTAAGCTTGGAGGAGAAGTGACATATTTTTGGCTTTTCAAAAAAATCACACTAATGCAATCTCACAGCTAAGAAGAAGCTTAAACTGCACAGACTTCTAGGTGAGGTTTACAGACTAAGGTGTTTTTTGTTGTTGTTTTAATAGGAGAGGTGTATTTAGTGCACTGCTTTTGTGCACTTAAGGCTTTGCCTTTCATGAGCTATGAGCGGCTGCACTTTTTGAGGTGCTCCAGCCAGCCCAAGGTGAAACACGCTTAGATCAAAGCAGCTGAGTAACCTTCGACATCAATGATTTTTCTGGCTTGACCAGTCAGATCAACGTTAAAGCAAAGGATCTCAGACTTCCCTGAGCTTCACAAACAGAAGTAGATTTACGTCTCACCTATGCATGCTTTGGGAGAAGATTTGGGGTTGTATCATATCAGTGCATGAGGAATTTTTTGAATTATTCTGTCTATAATAAATCTCTAGGTCCTGTGCAGAGAATTGCACTTTATTGCAAAATGTGACGATGGTGTCTCCATTCAGTACATGTTTTGATAGAGCAATACATAAAGAATAATAAAGAATGCCTCAAGATGTGCCTTGCAAGACCCTACAAGAATATTCCATGTAATTTTCTGCAGCACATCACAGTGCCCTTTAGCCCTTGATTGCTCTTGGTTTTAGTGCAGTTCAGTGTATCAGTATTGTGTTTCTGTCCATTAGTGTTTAAAAATGACTTATCCTCCTAGTGTTTAAAAATGTTATCCTCTTAAGTTGATACTCACATCCCATTCCACCCACCAGCATCTAATATAAACCTTTAACTTTATTAATGTTTGCCTTTACTAAGCCACCCTCATTTCTTTATATCTGGCTTTGAATCAAACTGTCTCATCATTGGCTTATTGAGTAAATTGAACAAAATAAACGGGGAGAAATGTTTTACAGCAGCAGGTTGCAAAGTACCTAAAGACAAAAGATCTCTAAATAAAGGTGTTCCAATCACTCAGCATTCAGCACAACCAGTAAAATAACTACCTGTATTTACAGCAATCATCTGCAATTGTTCCTTTACTAGTTCATGCTATGCTTTGTTATGCTTGAATGATTCATACATAGATCACCATGTGGCATCAACAGAAACAGGTCAGGTTTTTGAAAATGAGAGCCAGGAGACCTGTTCCTCAATACTGCATTAAAACTACAAGAAAGTCGGGCTCTTTGGAAGCAAAATAAGAAGAAATCAGGGGTAGCTCAAAACATTTTTCTGGATTTTTTTTGGGTGTTAGTTTGACACGGACCACTTACCTAAACATTGCTGTAGACCATGTGTGCCCCGTTATCGCAATGGTGTTCCCTAATGCCCTTGGATAATGTTCCCTCCCACACTGCAAACATTGTTCAGGAGCATCGCTTTTAGAAATATGGCAAAGATTTAAAGGTGACTTGGCCTACAAATCCAATCCAATCCAACCAGGCTTCTATGGGATATGCTGGAGAAACTAGTCTAATCCATGAAGGCCAATCAAATTTAAAACCAAAGCTATTTGCCTCTGCAGGACATTCACGTTTTATCTAGTTGGTTATAGAAAAACAAGTTCCCCTCAGAGTCCAGAGCATGGGGGCAGAACCATTATAGCAGATGCAAAGAGGGACCAACTCCATATGAAAGTCTATGTATCGGAATGCAGTGTTGTTAAAGTTGGTGTAATGGTCAGGTAGAAATGGGACACCTGACCCCTGTGAAGGCAGCTGAGGCACTAACCCAAAAAGAAAACGATGTTTAAAAATAAAGGGATTTTAAAAAAAAACTTGTCTTAAGGTGCAATAAAATAATTGCCAGCGTTAAGTAAATAACGCATTAACATGTCCAGCCCTAGTTCTTCTTAAAGCATGTATTTTATATGCTAGCACTGCAGGAGACAGCAGTTCAGTGTACACTTTACAGTACAGATACAGGTTTACCTTTCCATTTTTTAAACGTAATGTATTAAGCTGAGTTTAAGATTAAATTAAAGTGTTTTAGGAGCATATTTAGGATTTACACTATAAAAATAGGCCATTTTAGGCATTTTTATAGCTCACCAATAATTCATGATTTTTTACAACTTGTGGATGCTCTTGGAACGTGACCCCCGCGAATGTCAGGGGTTTACTGTATATCACTTTAAACAATTGTTTCTGTGCTTCCTTTATTGTTTACTCATTGCTACTTTTGCCTTGCCTTCGCTCCTTGAGTATCCTGTCTGTCACTTGAACACACCATCATTGTGCATCGCTTTCTCCTGTAATAAATCAGAAAGCTGCTGCATTAATGCAAAAGCAGCATGTAAAAACATGCCCATAGTCTCTTGGGCTATCCCTAATTGAGTTTGATGATGAGTTGTCCCCCCCAGACAAATTGCCTTTGACTACTTGTGTCTTAATCACGGCTTGCAATTAACTGTGCTACACAGGAGAGCAAGGAAGATACAACGTTCAGAGGCGTCTAGATTTATACACCCACCTCCACTCCTACCGGTAAACAGCATGACACGCTGCATCTTTAATCACACTCAAAGTGCTCAGCCTGCATGGGTCAGACGTGACTCTGGAGTTTTGTTTACTGCTGTTTTCACTGTTAGCTCTGTCTCATGCCCTTGAGAGACGCTTGTGTGAAATGCTGGCTCTCAGTTCCCTTAGGTTCAGGGCCATGCTGTGCTATTCATAGGAACCCCTATGGGTTTTGTGGATTAGCTGCTCCCTAAATTGGTCTTTCGAACTTGGTTCTGGGGCTCAAAGGTGCCGTTTATCTGTTTGAGACAAGCTGACAAAAGACCTATTCTGCAGGGCCACCTGTTACCGAAGGCCTCAAAAGCAACGTTTTGTCATAAAAATGACAAGAGAGGTTTTCTGTATTCCCTCACTCACCCCCATCACAAAAATCAAATATCATGACACAAAGGTCAATTTAGCTGCACCATCGATCTGGGCACACTGTGCCATTGATTACATCTAGCAGCTCATAATGTGAATCTGCTGTGTTTCTAAAGACAAGGCTGCTGCTACTTGGTGGCAGCTACATCTCCTCACTAGTGGATTCCAGCACAAAAAATAGAGAAAAGATGAGTTTCATTGAGGTCGAAACAGCAAATTCGAAGACTCTTAGCTCTCTATATCTGCTCAGAGCTCATGGACACACGCGCACACACACACACACACACACACACACACACACACACACACATTGCTGTCTTGAGGCAAACAATAAACTGCTAATTGCTCCCTCGAAAGAAGTCAAATTCAATTACACCCTCCCTGCGAAAAATGCGGAAGAATTACAGTCGGCTACTTAGCTGGAGGCTATTTTCTTGCCACCGTTTAGAAAAGGCTCCTTATTAATTGCTCGTGTCCGGGTATCAGTTCCCAGCGAGACGGCTGGGCCCTACATTTAGTGCCCGGAATCCAAAATGAGGTTCTTTTGAGATGATGAAACAGTCGCGGCTTTTCTTCAATGGCCAACAAACAGTTGTATTCATTAGGAGGGAGAACCTCTCCACTGGGACTTCTGAGTGGAGCATGTGCGCCTGAGTCCTTGCTGACGCGCACGCACAAACGCACACACATGCTTAGATGCTGACGGTGTGAAGAAACAACTTGCGTGTGGGACAGTAAACTTGAAAGAACATGAAAACATTCATGGCACATATACGTTTCCATAGACACCATTCACTTTTTTGGCAACGTTTGCTTTGTATGTAAAAAGAAAAATCCACTTGAAGCATTTCCATGTTTTTCATTACTGTTTTGCCATTCACTGTTTATACTGAAGTGTCCGCAGAGCTACGTTAAAAGCAGAGAAAATTCTTTTAGCATTCACAGTCTCTGTCTCTCTCCTCCTTGCACTCTCCCATCGGCCTCACTGTGTTGTTTGTATCTCTCTCTCTCTCTCTCTCTCTCTCTCTCTCTCTCTCTCTCTCTCTCTCTCTCTCTCTCTCTCTTTCTCTCTGACTGTTTAAAATTCACCTCACTTCTTCTCCATCATCTTAGTTCTTTCATCTCAGGTCTTTTCTCAGCTTCTCTGTTTTGTTTGCATTCAATTTATATAAAAAGAATCCACTGAGAAAAAAGTTTACCAAAAAAGTGTCAGTGGAACATGCGAAACTGTGTGGTAAACAGCTTGTTGTCCTTGTGTGTATTATGGAAGCCATCGGAAGGCTGTGGGATTGATCGCTGGAGGCTTTGCAGCCGAAGCTCCTGCTGTTAGCTTTGAGGGACACACACAGGCCTACCCTCACAATATCAGTCCCCAGAGACCCCCAGTATCCTCCACTTCAGCTAAACAAATAAACTAAAACACCATTAGAGAAAGAGCCCTAGCAGGGGTTTCTGACAGTCTTGAATTTCAGCGCTGGGTGAAATGGAGGACGACTGGCTTTGTTTTTTAATAGAAATAGAAGTGTCTGTAATATAAATGATCATGTTAGGGCCTGACAAGTTCTTTGTAGAGGACAATAATAGTGCGAACAACACTTGTGCGTGACTTTGATCTAGACATGGCGTTTTACCTGTAAATGAGATCATAATAACTGAAAAGGCTCCAATCAAATGTTGCAACATGTGTCTGCTTTTAGCGTGGTTATTGATCATTTTGGTTAAAATAATATAGTTACATTTACAGACACCTGTATTCAGAGTCACTTCCAATTGAATCATGTTAAAGGTGTAGTCTTACCCAAGAAGCCTTGACAATTTAGTGTGGTGTGTTTGCTCGGACTAGAAACCGCAGCCTGCAGGGTGAAGGAAAGTGGTGTTATCCACTGCGCTGTAACAATTTTAGGTTTGGTTCCTGGTCTTCTCACTCCTCTCCAGCCATTACATGGATCCGTTCAGCCCCATCAGCAGCTCCTGATTTAACTCAATGAGGAATTAATTAGATAAACAAGAAATTGTAAGAGAACTGTAAAACTTGCTTTCCTGGATTAGAACTAAAGGCCATTGCACACTGGACGCGGCAAATAAATGCTAAAGGCATCTTACCTCAACTAATGTCACTATCCTAGATATTTTTTCACTCCAGTGTGCATAAGTTGATAGTGAATGTGAAAAACTCTTGAATTATGTTAAACATTGCATCATTTCTCTTATTTGTAAGAAAAGAAGAGAGTTTGAACATCATCAGCATTCATTAGTGCTTTCTATGCAATGCTGTGCGCTGGGTATTGCATGTTGCTGCACAGTACAGCCACTATGTGGTTATCTTAACACACGTCAAACAACAGAGTATTATTTATTTATGTTTATTTTTTCTCAGATGCTTAAGACACAGCGCTGTATTTGGGACTGTTCTGCACTGGGCATAATCTCAGGGGAATAGTCTCATTCTCTCAGGCTGAGAAAACAGACTTAGGCTTCATTTGTTGTGTCCATAATTACTGAAATTTTCTACACACCTCTGCAAACTTGTTTTCATCAGTCCGACAAGAGTCAGACTTTGTTTTTCAAGCTACAGCTCTAGAACAAAAATAAGAGACCACTGCAATTTAGTTTTAAATCAGCATCTCTATGAGTTTGACAACCATTCCATGCCAGGGTCTGTTAATTCCCTACACAAGCATCTCATTCTGCTTTATGAGGTACTGATTTGGTGATCACTTGAATCGAATTTAATGAGTAAAATTATAAGTAACACTGCTGTAATCAGCAGTCTCCTCTTGCAGTGTGATCAGTCGGATGGTAAAACACCACTAGAAGTATGTCAGAGGTCATTCTTGCCATTTAATTTGAGCAAACCAGAGATTTGTTTTCTTTGAATTTTTCAAGTTCTGGACACATTGCATCATTTCTCTTATTTTGATGTTTTGTCATTTCCTTTATTTTTATTTGGAAATGAGGAGAAATATTGTCAGCAGTTCTTAAAACTAAGGCTTGTTCAGTTCACCTATAAAAGATAAAACCTGAGAAACCATTGATCTCTTATTTTTTTCCACTAAACTATGCTGGATTTGCCTTAAGCCTTTAAAACATGGCATTCAGACTTTAAAGTTATGTAAAAGTTTTTTTCAAACAGTTAGAAACTACCATATATCCTTGTATGCTTAATGTGTGTAATGCTTTGTTTCCCATGGGTCTGTTTTTGTGGTAGCAGCATTTTGAAAAATGCCTGCCCCACACTATACAAAAAAACAATTATTTGTGTCTGATTGATGTGTTTGTCAGTCAAATAGCCCCTTTCTTCACCTGCCTCTATAGATAGAAATCTATTCTGTAAGGCAGATGGTGCACATTTTGGCCCAGTGTTGTGATATCAGCTCTTGTCGTCACACAAACCTCCCAGCAATTTAAACCAGTATTGAGTGAATAGAGTTCTTTAAAAAATATTTTGGGAAATAAAACTGTTCAATCATAATATAAAACCTTCATACCAAGAGAGACATATTAGAGAACATGAGGCCCAGCGGCAGGCTGTTCTTGCCTCACACCCATTGGTCCCTGGATAGACTCGGGGTTCCTGCGACCCTAGTAAGGATTAAGCAGTTATAGAAAATGAGAGAGAGAGTGAGAGGTGATCATGAGGCTGAAGACAAACATGCCCAATATATTACATTTACGAAATTTATCAGACATTTTTACCCAAAGCGACTTCCATTCTCTACCTACAGGGGGCAGTCTCTCCCTGGAGCAACTTGGGGTTAAGGGTCTTGCTCAAGAACCCAGTGGTGGTGGTGCTGAAGGTGGGATTCGAACCCATGACCTCTTGGTCTAGAGGCAAGTATCCTACCCACTATGCCCCCACCACCCATATTAGCACATAGCTGCTTTGTACTTATAAAACTCTTTGCGGCTTCAACCTTACCAGCACAGCACAAAATAATTAAAATAATGCTAAAGGGGACTATTGGCTTTCATTAATTTTTTAGCAACATTAGCATTCCTGCTATTAGCATTTATTGAACTAAATACTTCTTTAATTAAAACAATATAGTACAGAAAACAGTGAGAATCATTGTCAGTGATCAAACTTCTCGGAAAATGAATGAACTGTACCCAAGTGTTTATATGTTGACAGCTATTCATGCCATTATTCACAGCAGGATCCAAAAAGCAAGGAAAACTTAGTGGTACAAGTGGTGGAACAAAGGAGGGCTTGTAAGCACAATGGCTGTACAGAACTTTATGTAGTCTCAATCTGCACATAGCCTTGTCCTCACAGGATAATAATTTACATTGATTGTAACAAACCACAAATATTTTGAATTATAACTGAGATATAAACATGTATGTTGATTTGTATTTTTACTTTTACACCACTCCATTTTAAAAAGCTGTAATCAGTACAAGGACATGAGGATTGGACTGATGTGCTCTCTTTCCTTGGTATTGGTTAGAACTCTGGCAGCAGCATTTTGAATAAGCTGTAGCTGTCTAATGGTCTTTTTAGAATCCTAGAGAGTGTTGTGATAGACTAGAATCCAAATACTGACTAGAATCAAGAAACATTTAACTTTTTGCAAAATTCTTCATTCTTTTTCTGCCATAAAAGTTGTGTTATGTAAAAGATGTAAAACAATTATATTTTTTATAAGCATTTGGGTGGACCCTGCAGCCAGCTGTGGTCCAAGGAACGGGCCATGGAGAGTTGCAGTTGAAAAAAGGTTTGAAAAATATTATATTCACAGATAGTGTCTTTCCACTGTCAACTTTGCTGCCAGACTTTTTCCTTTATTGTTTTACTTATTTGTACTAAAGAAACAGACCCTTTAATTTTGTTACAACAGTGATGAAAATAGAAGACCAAATTCAGGCTTAGAGAAATGCCAATAGAATCTGTTTGCCCTCAAAAACAGAGTCCAGTCCACTACCACAGAGCTTTGATTACTAAAAAGCGGGAAACAAGTAGTCCACACATATGACACATGCACATTCTCCCATAGACTTTACAGCACCCTGCTCACTCAACTGGGTTGCCATGGTTATGACCTGCTTGCATACAGCACGGACCTTACCACTGTGCCTCAGATTAATTTCAGCCCTGTTTCACTGTCACCATAATGTGAAAAAAAGTTGATTATTAGCATTGCAACTAACGGATAGGGCAGCTAATAAAGAACGAGGTCTTCACCTTGTGAGGACAAGGCCCATCTATGCCTATATTTTACTGGAATAAATGTGTCTTCCCAAGGAGCCTGGAACACTAAATGTCATTTACTGAAATGTACTGAAATACTGGCCTTCAGGAACTCTCCATCAAACCATTATTGCTCTAGTAACACATTTTTATTTGGGGCAAAGAAGATGGCAGATGTTTTGTGTAGGCATTGTTTCTTCATATAAAACAAAGAAAGTCTTAAAATAATTTTTTCAGGCTGATGCCACAAAAGATCCAATTTTGATAGATGTGATCTTGTAACCGAATCCTACCTTCAGCACACCACCACTGGGTCCCTGAGCAAGACCCTTAACACCAAATTGCTCCAGGGAGACTGTTCCCTGTAGTTAGAGAATGGAAGTCGCTTTGGATAAAAGCGTCTGATAAATGCCGTAAATGTAAATGTAAATGTAAATGTAACCAGGTACAGACCTGGGGACTGCTTGTTAAACTCTTTGTTGATTTTACATCCAATGAATAAGGGTAGGCCCCATCTTACATTATATTACATTCACAGGGCAGACACTGTTTACGAAGCGACTCATAATTTGAGGAAACACTCCAGTTTCAGGACAGTGTGAGAAGCGCTAAAAGCTTTATACAAGAGGATAGATAGAGCACTGCTGTTAGATCCAAGGGCTTATAGCTGGCTGTCTGTCCACGACAAGCCTCCATTCTCACTCACTGTTTGCCCAAAATTGCTCATAGTTGTCCATGAGAAATTTCAATCATGCCTTGCCCCTGTGAGACTAGGCTCCCTTAAGAACTGTTGTTTCAGAGAAACCATATTTGCAAATGAATAGTTCATCTACACTAAGAACCTTTTTGAAGAGAAAAAAAACTTGCATTAGATTTTTTTTCTAATTTCCTGGAACCCTCTTAAACCATTATAACTCAGAGCATATAAGTAAAGCCTGATTTCAACAAATAAAACCTGTGTAGAACAGTAGCTTTTATGTTGAGTATCAACACAAACTGAAGGAACTTCTATGTAAGGAGTTGTTTTGCCATGTGAAGACTATACTATTTGTTGAGCTTCCGGCACGGAAGGTGTTTTTTCATTTCCATGGATCTCTTTGAAGAGCCACAGCTTTGTAAATGGACAGCAGATGCTTTCACTAAAGAAAAGTGTGGTGTGTGATCAGAAGATGACTGAAGCTCAGAGCTCAGTTCCTGCACTACTGTTTTTTATCCACACAGACCGGTCTCAAGACCAGACGAAAAAGGTTCACCATCAATTTCAGTAGTTAATAGAAGAGAGTTTGGAGAGGAGTTGTTGTTTGCAGAACCAACTTAAAATCATTTTTTACAGATAATTCACTATATAATCTGAGGTTAAATGAAGAGCTACAGTTTGTGTTGCCCAGTGTGTGGATCTGAATCTGAAACCCGTTCTGAACTGCAGGGATTTATTTAGATCGAGTTTATGTAATGTGCTTTTGTGCACTGAAAGTATAGCTGGTGTGTGTTATTATAAGCACACATACTTTATCGAGTGCTCCACTTTCAGCAGAGGCAGTGAAACCAAGAAGTATTTGAACGTTTGGGATGAAACTGCACCCGGTGACCCAAATTCAAATAACCACCAGAACATAGCCATATATTGGAAACATGCTCATTTGCACCCTATAGCAATGCCACAGTAGTGAAATGTTCCCATATAATGAAATCCCCACTTTGGAGTCTTGAAGTTGAGAAGAACTTTTGAAAGGCTTTGTTTCTTTGCTTGTTTTATAGCTGATGAATTCTTAAGGAATGGCAGACGGCTAACATTACTGCTCAGAAATGGAATATCATTATAATAACATTACTGCAAGCTGAATATCTAGTCATTTAACTGTCTCCACATTATCATTACAATGGAGGGAATGGCCTCAAATGACAGAACTGACTCTTTTGCTGAAAAAGTAAAATTGCTAAAAGCTAACTGGGCATCCTGGTAACAGCTATGATAAACAAAACCTTTTTGCCGAATAAGACAGAATAACTATATTTATCAGCCTGCAGCTTAGTGGCTAGACCAGCAGTCAAGATTGGGGTTCTGCATGGTTGTGTAATGTATTTGTGCATTGCATGCTGAATTGCATGTTGTAGTGAGACAACATCAGTTAATTCTCATTATGCTACAGAATTACACAAAACAGGACAAATATCACATTAACCTTTACAATGTGAACAGCCCAGATCCATGCCGGAGGCATTACAAATGTTACATTTTTATACAGTGACACCCCAGTTTTACGCAATTCTGTCGCAAATTCTGTCCAATGTGGATTTTTTCTGAAAAACAATCTCCCCACAATAATGTGGAAATCCCAACAGTAACACGGAAACTACAAAATATCCTTCACCATTTTTTGTTGCAATATATA
>JBBJLR010037659.1:0-12305 GCA_037577145.1 Brachypetersius gabonensis
CGGACGAAAAAGTGGAGACGGCACTTGATGTGAGGCTGAAATTCAAAAACGGGCGCTTAAACGAGGTGACGTCACGCGATGCTCTGATTGGTTGAACAATTTTACCTTAAGCTCCGTGTGTGTGTTTACGGATAATATTCTCCTTTGCTTTTTATTCACAGAACAAACAGTGTTTACAGATAGTGGCAACACCACTTTTGCACTTTTGGCACAGTCATTGTTTACATCAAGCCATGCCACGTTTCACTGAATAGTGGTTCACCCAACCCCTCTAGAGTGGTTTACCTTCTGAACCGTCTGTGTGTGTGTGTGTGTGTGTGTGTGTGTGTGTGTTTATGGATAGTGCTCACTAGGTGTCGCAGGTCGCTTTGAGCAGTTAGCGAGGAGTCACACACACACACACACACACACACACACTCCTACGACAAGCCCAGAAGTGGCAAGTGAAGGCTGATGGAAGATCGTCCGTGTCTGTGCGTATTTACGCGTAATGTCTAAACTCGACCTGTTTGATAATTAGGTTTTGACCGTGCTGGGGAGGGATATCTGCCTGGTCAGTGGAGTGGTCAGAGAGGCAGAAAGAAGGGGGTGGGAGTGCAGGATGATGCTCGTGTGAAGGCTCCAGACTCTCGGCCATGGTGAATGCTGAAGCTCCGTAGCGTGGCGACGTGAACACACGGGCTCTCTGTCGCTTTAAAGACTGAATCTGCCAGGATGCAGGAGAAGAGCGAGTTCCTCTGTGGGGTCGTCGAAGGTAAACAGCTGTGTGTGTGTTCTTCGTAAAGTGGTCTTTGTTGTTCGGTGCGTGTACAAGCAGTCAGTGTTCGTGGTTTTGCTCTGTTTCGTCTCATATTGAACCCGTTACCCATTTCCAGAGCACCAGGGCAGCCCTGTTATTCAGGCTCGGTGCATTATAAATAGCCCCATTCAGAGTGAGTGTGAAAAGGGGGCTGTTCAGGGATACACACACACACACACACGTTCTGTTCTCTAGTGAGTCTAGTGAGTCCACCTCGTGTCAGGAAGGTTCAGGTCACCTTAGGCTGTATAGGTTGTGTGAATGCTTTATATCTTGCCCAGCAGGGAAATGTCAGTGTGGAGGTGTTTGCTGCTTAGACTCTTCGCTCTCACTACTGACCCACTTCGGTCCTGCAGCAGTACTGTAGAAACAGACACTTAGCAGAAAGAGCCTTGAGCCTACACCAGGTTACGCAGCACAGAAAACTCCTTCCCAGTATTTTTTATTAATGATTCATACTGCATGTCCATAATGCATGTTTATACTTCACTTGCTTTCTAGAGATTCACACTGCATGTTCAGTTTTGTATGTTCATACTACACACTCTTTAAAAAGATTCATACTACAGGTTCATATTTATACTATGCGTTGTTTCTTAAAATTCATACTGCATGTTCATAATGTATATGCATACGACACGTTCTTTCTGAAGATTCATACTACATGTTCATGCATAGACTACATATTCTTTCTAAATATTCTAATTGTATGTTTGTACTGTGCATTCTTTCTAAAGATGCATAGTGTATGTTCATAATGTATGTTCATATTCCACATCCTTTCTAAAGATTCATACTGTGTTCGTATTTATGCATGTTTATACCACACATTCTTTTTAAAGATTCATACAGTGTGTTCATAAATTCATTATATGTATGATGTTAGTTCTCACTCCACACCGTTGCTAAATGTACATGCTGCATTGTTATATTCTTATTTAAGACTCTTTTCATTCTTATTTAAGATTCTCACTGTACATTCGTACTCTGCACTGTTGCTAAATGTTTATGCTGTCTGTCCATGATGCATATTCATTGAATATTCATACTATATATTTATTATGGGCATGCATACTCCACATTCTTGTTAAAGATTTATACAGTATTCTAACAATGCTCATTTAAACTCTGCATTATTTCTTAACTTTTATACTGTATGTTCATGCAATATGTTTATTATAGACATTCATACCTCAGACTATTGCTAAAGCTTCATAATGTATGTCCATTATGCACATTCATGCCCCCCTTTCTTATTAAATATTTATACTGTATGTTTGTGATGCACATTCATGCTCCACTTTCTTGCTAAAATTGTGCTGCACATCCATTTTCTTCTTCAGTGGATTTATCTGGTTATTTGGGCTCATTTGTGATTTTTCTAGGTTTTTACTGCATGTATATGTTTGTGAATGCATGTGACATATCTGATGTTTATACAATTTCTGTGCAGGTTTCTATGGACGACCATGGTCCATGGAGCAGAGGAAGGTTCTGTTTCAGTGGTGGGTATGCGGGCATCCATCTTACCAAAACCATACAGCATGCCATTAAAGTGGTTCATTAAAAAAAACAAAGCAAATTTTACACTGTTTTATTTTTTAGAACACTCATAGTCAGTCAGCCAAGACATGTTTGTTGTCTGCATAGTTTTTTTCTTTCGTTTTGCATTTGAGCGCTGAAGATAAAATAATAGAAATTGGTGTCTAAAAAGATTTGGCTTATAAAGAAACCCTTTACTTGCTACATTAGCTTCAGTGCAAATGTAAATACGTACTGGCTGGTCATGTACAACTGGAGTAAAGGAAAAACTGTTTGAATGTGATGTTTTGGTGGACCATTCCCTTAAGACAATTGTTTCCAAGCCCTGCCCTGCACACATTTGTGTTTACACACCCACTCCAAGTCAAGAATAGCTGGATAATGAATTGATTAGTTGGATCAGGTGTGTTGAGAACAGGGAAAACACTATAATGCACGGGACAGGGGATACTCCAGGGTTGAGAACCACTGCTCTAATCTAACGCTCACAGTCTTTCTTACAGTCAGATGTATTGAGTAGCTTGTTTCTTGACTTGATTAGTAACAGAAAGGCTTTTCAGGCAGCACAATGCTGTGCTCACTCCTGTAGGAGGGGTGGCAAATGCCCTTTGCAGTAGGAATGACTGGGCACTGGTGTGCGCATGGCTTTACAGAGCTGCAGATCAACACACCATGCATTACCAGCAGCCCTCAGAGCAAGCGGCCAACACAGAATGGCTCCATTTCCCCTGAGCGAGGTGGTATTTGATAAAGTGATGATTACAGTGGTGATGTAAGGGGTGAGATGATAATTGGACTGACTTGAGTGAGGGAGAGGGAGTGAATAAAAGACAGACTGAAGTATGAGGAGTGTGAGGGGAGATGTGTCGGTGGGTTTATTTGAGATTCAAGGTTTACTTATTGCTGTACCAGCTCAGTTATTGGGAATGTGCCTCAGTGTGCTCTTGGCAGTGTAACAACAACAACAAACACAAGGAGAACAGAAAAAAACATGAAACGTGAACACAAGAAATCGTATAAGACTTTAAACTGTAAAAATATTATTTTGAAAATAAGGGTATAATAAATAGATTCAGGTTTAGTATGATTGATATAATTATATTTACATTTATTATATTAATACTGAGCTAAATAAAATATGGAGTTCAAATACACACACTTAAATGATTCTTGGCTACATGTTTTTTTTTTAAATACTACTGTGCTACTGAAAGGGGTTCTTCTATAGCACTGCCACAAAGAACCTTTTGGACAGACTTAAGTGTTCTGACTGCCAGACAACCTGCAGTATTGCATCTAATCATCATGATCACAAGCTGAGAATCAACAAATCGATCTAAAAGTCACACTGTAGGGCAATTTCTACTCAGCAAATCAGTTTGACAGGCCTCAGCACTAACTAGGCCAGGGCTGAATCCAAATGGACACTTTATTCCCATTTAAGTCTTCTAAATAGGCCATTACACTTATCTTTTACTGATACATAATTTATTGTGTAATAAATATCAAATGAGACATTTCTAATCTAACCTTGTCCTGTTTGACCCTTGTCACACATTCATTTTATGCCACTGTGCTATTAATGATCAAACACACATGTAAAGTGTCACTGTATTTGCCAAGAACTCTTGCATGTGTGAAGAATTAATGTGTCTATTTTTTTGGTAGTTTTGGACCATTTCATTGATCTTTCTCACTGTGGAATTTTGACATTATAGGTAGCTAGTGTTTTCATATACAAATAATAAAAATGGAGATACAATATCATAGATATTTGCCAGAATTGGGAGTTTGTCCAACATTGCTGCAGTAACAGCCTCTACTGTTCTGGGAAGGCTTTATACTAGACTCACTTTATTGGACTAACTACAGCAGCATTAGTGAGGCCTTGCACAGATGTTGAATGATTAGTTCTGGATCATGGCCCCCAGCTCATCCCAGTGATAGTGGATGAAGCTCCATAACTCCACAGGCCAGTGCTGAGGGGTTTATAAGAAACCAGTGCAATAATGTTCATTTTCTCAGGTTTGATATTTTATAGGTGAAAGTATTGAACTGAACAGCTTTGCCTTAGTTTTTAAGAACTGCTGACAATGTTTCTCCTTATTTCCAAATAAATATATTGTTCTTGTAAAGCAAAATTTTAATGGACATGACAAAAACAGATGTGTGAAAGAGAAATGAAAGAAAAAGAGAAATAAGAGAAATGATGCAGCATTTACAGAACTTGAATAATTTAAAGGAAGCAAATCTGTTGTTCACTCAAACAAAATAGCAATAATTACCTTTAATGTACTTGTAGAAGTGTTTTGCCATCCAACGGGTCACATTGCAGAAGGAGAGTGCTGATTACTGCAGTGTTTTTATACTTTTCCTCATTAAATAAGATTTCAGGCTTGGTGACCTTAGGCTCATGTGTGGCCATCCTTTTGCATTAGCAGTGCTTTCCTATAGATGTTATGAATGATTGTGTGTGTGTGTGTGTGCAACTAAACACTTGTGAGAGAATTCTTAATTTACGTCAATTATTCCTAAGCAGTTCTCAAGTAGCCCTGTCTTGAATTTATATCTGCTCTTGTTCAGGTGTTCTTGTCTGCCGGGAAAGGTACCTCACCATTTTTCCACAGCATAGCATCCTGTGCCATCCTCTACTGGACGTGTGTGTATGTGTGTGTGGTTTGTCAGAGAAGAGCACAAGTGTGTGGGACACCATCTGCACAGAAAGAGAGGAGAGGAAAGAATATTCTACCCACACAGGAGGAGAGAGGAAAAGAGAGGGAGCGAGGGCACTGCTCTAAAATAAGCGATGGATAAAGGATTAATAGTAAAAGATAAAGAAAGAGGGGGTATGTGGGTTGGAAGATGAGAATTTTTACACATTGATTGAGGCTAGAGATCCTGTGGATGCGCTGAGTGGAACGAGAGAGAGATTAGAAATGATATGCGTAGGTGCTGTGTATTAGACATAATAGGGAGAGGGAAAGATATTAAGTGCATGGGTGGAATGAAAGGAACACAGAGAAAGAGTTTAAGTGTGTGTGTGTGTGTGAGAGAGAGCGAGCGATAGTAAAAGTCTTTAAAACTTAGACAGAGGCTGGTGTTGTGTAGGGTAAAAAATGCTTGCTGTCTTCATGTGTTTGGTGAGAGATCAGCCCTGGGGAGGCATGTTTGAATATTTAAACTCAACCCTGGTATAAATAAGGCATCTAACTTAGCTCCTCATTACTTAGCTCCACACACACTGTCCATTACCAACCACTTACAGGTAACTCACAGAAAATTAGGATCTAATATATAAACATTGTTCCAACTATCATTATCTCCCCAGTCCACACGGTCCATGTGTAGAAACTAAGCCAAGCTACAGCTACAGACTGTTTTGCTTCTGTGATGTCACAAAGAACAGTAGGTTTACTCGCCTATTCAGCCTAAACCTGTGAAGTTTGAATGCCAATCAGAATAGAACACATTTACGCAGTCACAAAACAGCCTGTTTAATTCTAAAGGTAAAAGATAAATGCATAGGATTTAGATGATCATACAGTATGCATACAAGTCACATCCAAACAGATCCACATAGTGTCGGTTTCGATAAATTTAGAGGATTTCTGAAACCTCACAGTCTCTAGGCCATCTCACAGGTTGACTCTGAATATCTTGATGAAACAAACAATGACTACTGACTTTTATTACAGCAGGACTCTGTTTGCAGTCTTTATGTTACTGAAATCGCGTTTGTATCGACCCCATGGGTCCAGTAGGCCTGCTTACCCTAAGACAGAGGCTCGCTGCTTCATCACACTGGGGATGCTCATATAGAGCTTACTGTAATGATTCTGGAAATACATACAGTTGTGTTCACATCTCTGAGTATAAATATAAACACAGTTTCTAATGCAGAGATATCCAGTCAGGGTGTCAGTCATAAACTCTCCCTACCCTCTCAAAGTAGAACTGGCCTCAGGTCAGTCTGGTAGTTGTGGTATTGATCTGGGTCCCGAGCCTTTCTCTGCAGGACACCTGACCCCATCCATTATTGATGACGGAGGACAGTGGAGGAATCACTGCCATTATCATCTCGCCCACTGGGATGCTCATTAGGACAGGATGTGCTGTTTACAGCAGGACTGCTTTTCTGTATCTTTCTTGCACAATGCTGAAATATAGAGCTTGAAAACAGTAAACTAACAACACTCTTTATATGTTTAAAAATAGTCTGAGCATTGTGTTCTGGCAAAAAAAAGCACATACATCTTGTTGAATATCATTATAATTCAGTATCAGTTATAAAGTTGAGTCTTCGCCTTTAGAATGGTTCATCACTTGGAGTGGGGAAGATGGCAAAAACATAACATCACAATACTTCTAGAAACTTTCACGATACACGGTGGGAACAGTGACCGTGTACTTTTTTTTCATCTGATCTGGAATGGACAGAAAACAGTGGTTCCACATTTACACTATACAATCAAAAACATGCAAAACAAGTTCAGTAACTGTATTCAACATTTCTGTGAAGCACTGAATTTAGTGAAACAGGACTAAATTTCTGCTCAGTTAGTAATGAAACATACAGTTTTGTTTAAAGTGCAGTGTTCTTTAAGATGAAACCCACTGTAAACACTTGAGGAGTAATTTGGCATAACTTATTATATTTAAGATAAATAGCTCTGAATTGCCCAGGCCTGTTAATCATTGTTATGCCAGTACTGCGTTTCATGTAATTGGTGTTTGTTGTAATTAGGGTCACAGTGGGTTGCCAAATAAAAACAATAAAAACTGTTTTAGTAGAAATGATTACATTTATGCCTCACATTTTCTCTTGCTTGATTTTACATGTACCCAGGATGCAGAAGTGGGGTCTAAACACGTATCTATACGGCCCTAAAGATGACCTGAAGCACAGGCTGCTATGGAGAGAGGTGTACTCTGCAGAAGAGGAAGGTTTGGGATTGATCTACTTATGCCAGATTTTCACTTTTGCAAACCAAAAGGTACCAATATATTGTACCACTCTCTCTCTTTAATGCTCTTCTCTCTGTCTGTCTGTGTAGCCCAGCTGAAAGCTCTGGTGTGCGAGGCTGAATCCAGGGGGTTGAGTTTCGTGTATGCACTCTCTCCTGGTCAGGACATTGTTTTCTCAAGCTCATCTGACCTCACACTGCTTAAACGCAAACTTCGACAGGTACACAGTTGCACACCACCATCCATGCGATTCTATGTATTAGAAACTCAACACCAGAAACTTTGGTGAGATGTTCAGTATTTCAAGTAGAAATGTGTAGAATTCTTTTACAGCTTCTTTCAAATAAATTGGAACTTAGGACTGAGTCAGGACTGGCATATTAGAATCATTTGAAGACTCAAGATTCGAATCGTAAGACTGTGCAATAAAGTTTTCGAATACTTTAAATTGAAGAGATATTTGGAAAGTCTAAGCTAATAAACATTACAAACACAAGCAAGATCTGTGCAGAAATGTAACATTATGTTACAGAACAGTGCTGTAAAGTGCAGTGTGCTTGTTTGCTGGTTGATGTATAGATTTAAATGGCAGATGGCAGGTGAGGTACAGTGAGGTTCAGTTAGTGTATCTGGTTTTCTTTAAAAAAAAAAAACCCCCACAATATTCCAAACCTTTAAACTTTAGTGTATAAAACTGTGTCATACCAACACTACATGACAAGGACAACTATTATTAGCTTCCACCTAATTAACTGTGCACAAAGCCACACACACACTCACACACATGCACACACAGCCCCAGTTTATTATTTAGCTTACCACCATCTTATTAAGATCCGTCCCACTCTGACAACTTAAAAACTTGTCCCGTTTAGCGCCACAATTCCCTGAAGTGTCACAGACGCCTGAATTTTGCTCCATTTTCTGTGGTTCTTTCTACTTCTCATCACTAGGTGGCAGATCTGGGCTGCCAGGCGTTTGCCATCCTGTTTGACGACATCGACCACTCCATGTGCCAAGCCGACACTGAGGCCTTCTCTTCATTCGCTCATGCTCAGGTGTTTGTGGCCAATGAGATCTTCCGTTTCCTGGGGGAACCTCCTGTCTTCCTGTTCTGCCCTACTGGTAGGACTTTTATACATCATCCATCAGCCTGACCTCCTCAGCCTCTTCTCAGTGGTGACAGGCAGGGGCCCACTTTGAAGACACCTCCCAAAAAAATGTGAAACACAGTTTTTAGGAAATGTCTTCCCTTCTAACTCTAGTTGTTAACTTCTTTCTTCTCTCTCTCTAATCTGTAGAGTACTGTGGGTCTCTCTGCTCTCCCAGCGTGTCCAAGTCTCCTTATCTGCTGACAGTGGGTGAAGATCTGCTGCCTGGTATCTCTGTCATCTGGACAGGTCAGAGTCTAGATCAAGTAGCTTTTACCGTTGCAACTACAGGGACTGATCACAGATCCTCACTCTTATTCACTTTTCATTATGTCTAGGTTCAGATAGAATGTTAACAGTATTTGGTTTTAGACTCGACCTCCCCCTTGGGGAAATCGCCTATGCCACTTTAGGAGCTTTTCGACTGGTGTAGTGGAGCATGTGAGGCTTGTTTAATGACCCCTTTCAGGCTTGTGCTTTCATGCCAGTGTAGACTTAGGGGCATTTAAAATACGCCTTTTCAAACTCTCTTCTTTTCATTGATGTTTATGTGACAACACATCCACTAGTCAGCCTTTCAACCAAGTATTTGAATTTGTTCCCATGAAAGAGCACCATGTGTCAATCATAGCTGGCCAGAATCTAGGATGCCATCCTTCTAGTCTAGGGGTGTCGAGCTCCGGTCCTGGAGGGCCAGTGTCCAGCACAGTTTGACAGTACAGTGTCTTGTACATCATGCGAAGATGTAACTGAAGCAATTCTGAATGGCTAATGTGTTGCTTTATTTTAACCCTCCCCAACAGGGAGCAAGGTAATCTCACGGGAGCTGAGTTTTGATTCACTGGTGGAGGTTCAGTCAGTGGTGCAGCGCCCTCCTCTGGTTTGGGACAATCTTCATGCTAACGATTACGATTCTCGTCGCGTCTTCCTGGGACCCTTTAAGGGCCGGCCCCTGGGCTTGCGGGCCCACCTCAGGGGTCTACTGCTGAACCCCAACTGCGAGTTTGAAGCCAACTACGTCCCTCTGCACACGTTGGGAGCCTGGCACAAAGCAGGGAAGGAAGAAAGAAAAGGTGAGAGAGGAGAGGACTGCAGGGGAAAAGAGAGGGGATGGGAAGTGGGAAAATGTTTGATGAGGGATCAGAGGGGTTCAAAAGCCAGGTAGGAGGGAAAAAAAGACTGTGATACAGTGTTAAGAAAGGGGTGTGAGAATGAGGGAGGTAGTTAGACTGTGGATTTGAGGGTGTCAGAGGAGGAGCAAATGTCTTGAAAGAAATTGACAGTGGACCAAAATGGCAAGTGAATCACAGGGCGAAAGTGAGAAATGTGTTTGGTGAGTGAGAGCTGAGAGAAAAGCAGATATGGAGAGAGAGAGAGAGAGAGAGAGAGAGAGAGAGAGAGAGAGAGAGAGCTGTAATGAGGGCTGAGGGATTGGAAAAGCGTGAACATCAAGGCCCTTTGGCCAGAGGTCAATTGTCATGGTTGCAGTGCCCAGTGACATAATATGATTAGCCTTTTATGTTCTGAAGGACTCAGCGGACAAGAGCCGCTCACACATCGTCCACTCACTCACTCTCAGCTGGAAGCCAATTCTGCAGCACTGCACTTTCTCTCTCTCTCTTTCTCTCTCTCTCTTACTTTCTCTCTCTCATGCACTCTCTCTTACATGAGAGTACTCATACTCTGAGTCTCTTTTTTCTGTCTCTATCTCTGCCTCTCTCTCTCTTTCTGTCTCTTTTTCTGTTTCATTTCTGTCTTTACTTTCATCTCTCTATCATTTCCCTGTATCCTTTCTCGCTTTCCCTCTCTCTCTCTCGCTCTCTTGCCTTACTTTTTGTCTGCTGCCTTTTTATCACTGTTTCTGTCTTGGCTCCCCCCTTCTTTCTTCCTTTCTTTCTCTCTCTTATTGCCTCTCTTTTGTCTCTCTGTCTTTTATGAAGTACTTAAGGGAATTATATCTGTTACGTCTGACTTTATTAGGTGATTTTTTTTCAAACACAAGAGGCTTCAGTGTGAGAGGAAAATTTAATTAAACTGCATTCAATAGTTACTTATTACCACTAATGGAGCTAAAATGTTAACATTGTTACCACAGCTGATCCCTTGCACCCTAAATTTCTCTGTGGTGGCTGGCAAAGTTGCATAGGCAGCAGCAGTGTCAGCTACAAAAATAGCAACATAAATCAAAAGCAAGTCGAGCAGCGATAAGAGCCTGTATAGCTAAGATGCCAATTTTAAATAAGTAATACAAAAGGGAAAAGGAAGAATGGCTGAAGAGTGTTTCTTAATGTCTGCAAAGATTGCTGCGGACATGTTGTGGGATGCTAAAATGTAATGCTCTGTGTGTGTCTGTGTGTGTGTGTCTATGTTAGTTGAAGAGCATCAGTACTGTTCAGACCAAGCTCTTTCTGTGGCACTGCAGGACTGGATGGATGAGCTGAGTCAGCCTCTACAGCCTGGTACTGACCCATGTGCAGCCATTTAACACCTACCACACACACACTAGAACCACACATGCAGCTTACATTTTGTTCATGGTGTACAAGATAAATGAGCTTATATTTAATGCATTGGACTCCAAGGCAAAAAGGCTTTTATAAATATCGCTTATACAAATTGTTTGAATTCTAGTTGCTCTGTATCTTTTATTGATATTAAAAGTTACCTCTTCAAATGAAAGATAAACACATTTCCACAATTTACCTTTCCCCCCAAATTTAGTCGATTGGTCGACAAGAGTGTTTCAGGTTTACTTTTTTGCTGAAAATATGAGGCTAATATTGATAAGGAGTTCTGTCTTGTTTTGGATTATATCGCTGACTAGCTCGTTTTAACCATAAAGATTGGATTGATTTCTCAACACTTGGTCTATGGTGAGTAAAAAAACTGTTTTGCTTTAGCTTTGGAGGCATAAAGGCAAGAGGTAGTGCTAACGACAGTTTATTGCAACACCATTCTACCCTCCAGAGTGGTTGTTTTTACTGTGAATTGACTGGTCAACTGATTAAAAAAGGTTGATTTTAATCTCTCCTTTGCTTCAACTTCAAGCTTTCTTTTTTAATTACAGTGACTCCAGCACGTTTTTAAAAATGAATGAACTCTGACCACCTTGAGAGCAATCAGCTTCACTAGTCGTATAGCTCCAGTGCAAAATGAAAGAAATAAACAGCAACCATGTTTGGAGATTGTTTTTTTTTATCCAAAAATCACATTAAGAGCTGATTTTCTGGTCACAAATCACTTGTAGTGCACAGTTAAAATTGGACAGTTTGGCTGGGACTAGCTTCATCTGTGTTCCCTATCTCAGGTCGACAGATCAGGCCTACAGACCACAGATCATCTGCCCCCTCCAAGCACAAACCTTCTGATGGCTCAGCCAATCAGCACGGAGCTCAGTGCAAACCTTCTTCCGCTGTGGGGGCTCTCCAGGCCTGCGCTATTCAGTCATATAAACCTTCAGCTGCTGAGAAGGAGAGCGGAGCGGGTCCGCTGCGGAGCGAGGAGTCTGCCCCTGGGGGCCAAAGTCGAGAGAAGGCGCAGGGAAAGGGCCTGTGTGCTGGGAAAGGTCCACTGAATGAGGCCCAGGTGCGGCTGCTGGTGGGCTTATACTACCTGCCGCATGAACATGGCCCACCAGCCCAGAACCTGCTGCAGGACCTCACCTGGCTCAAAGCCAACTGCCACTACGTCAGTATCAGTGGCAACGGCAAAAAGACCCAGCCACAGAAGGTCACTACAACACTGTGCTAAATATTGTTTCTCTTTGTGTGTGTGGGCATGTGTGTGTGTGTGTGTGTGTGTGTGTGTGTGTGTGTGTGTGTGTGTGTGTGTGTGTGTGTGTGTGTGTG
>JBBJLR010037679.1:0-12304 GCA_037577145.1 Brachypetersius gabonensis
ACGGGGACGGGGGGGACTAGTAGCCTAACTTTCTTTTGTAAATGAAATGCCATAAAAGAGGTCCAGGTTATGTTATTGCCCTTTTATCCCATGATGACAACCTGACATTTCTGTTTGAATCAGTTTGTTAAAGAATTACTTCAGCTAATTTCAACCCACCCTTTGTCTACTGTACTCTATTACCACTGACCATACAGTCAGTAACCACATATAATACAATAGTTAACCAGAAACAAAACAATACAATTCAATTCAATTCAATGTTCTTTATATGGCACTTTTTACAACTAAAGTCACAGAGCAGCATTCGAAATGCAACAGAGGTGAAGATAAACTCCCTCAGCTGAAGGAAGAATCCTTGGGAGAAACCAAGACTCAAAAGGTGAACCCATCCTCCTCTGGTCGACCCAGAGAGAATGAGAGTCTCTGTGAAGCTATCTATCAAGAGAAGGCCTTTATGTACGATCCTACAGCTAAACGAGTTGGTATAGTCAGAGTCAATAAAAGGTAGATTTTGTTGGAAGAATAGCTGAGAGTCTCTAGTCCACAACCACAGGAACAACAATATCCACTGGAGATTAAACAGCAGTTGCACTTCGATGGGGTTAGAGCATGTGGAGAGTTGAAAGCAGCCAAACCAGTAGAGGACACTTAGGAACAGGACTCCAGTGATTGCAGGCCCAGGAAGGTGGTGACCTGGGGCTCTAATGGTGATCGGTCTTGCAAGACAGAGACAGAGAACTTGTATCTTTCATGTCGTACGTGTAGGGCAGACACAACAAAATTCACTTGGCTAGGAATTAAAAAGGGTGCTAGCTTATGTGACTGTACATTTAATTTGAGATCCCAGGTAGAGAGCCAGAACTGATCCCCTGTCCAGAACACTGGTGCCTCCCTCCTACGCAGGTCCTCATGATGTTTGAAGCATTTCACAGCCCTGTGGAATGCCCTCTCCCACACCCCCTCTGCTCTACGGTACCAGCTATCAACTTTTGGCACATCTGAAGGCTCTCCATCCCAGGGACAGAGTGGGCCTGATGCCCAAGCACCCCCCTTAAAGGTCATTAGGTCGGTCACAGAGTGGCACAACAAGGGACATACTCCGCCCAGCCCAGGAAATTGCTGTCTTGCTGTGGAAATAAGTCTGAAGGAATCTACGTAATTGCTGGACCAACTGCTCAGCCTCTTGAAAAAAGCTTTCAGTTTCAGTTTCTTGAAAAAAGCTGTCCAATCTCTGGACATAAACTGGGGACCTTGGTCGGATGCCGTAGGGCAAGACCCCGGCTTGGAAGAGGGCCTCGGCTACGTCAAGGGCGGTGGGTAAGGAACCAAAATGTATAAACCGGACACCCTTTTGAAAATCAGCCCACGACCACCAAAACCTCTGTGTACTCGTTGAAAGCTGAGAGGTCCGTGACAAAGTCAACCGCCTCTGTGGTAACAATTTCCCAACAGGCAACTGACAGGGAGCCTTAGACACATCACAAACTGAACAGGTAATAAGTGCCCGTCTAAGGCTCGCATGGGTATGGGACCTGGAAATCTCTTCACCTAGATAGACAAGGACGACACAAGAGCTCTGGACATAAAATTGCCAGCTGCTCCGGAGCAGACACAAAGAAAGAATGGTTACATAGGTTTAGTTTCATTGGCACAACAAACTGTGGAAAGGGTGTGAGTGCGAGAGAGTTTGGTGTGTACAAGACCTTTTGAGGGGGTTTGAGGAGGGTATACAACCATACTTGGTGCCCACTGCCCCCACAGTACAAACAGAGGTCCCCTAGCAGTCTGCATCTCTTTTCTTGAGGAGTGAGCTTGGTCATGCCCAGCTACATGGGCTCGGAGTTTCTTTGTTCCGGCGCAGGGGCCGTAGATATTGGAGACTCGCGGTGCTACCCCCTTGTCGTAGCTGCATTCGAGTACTACTGGACTTTCAGTGGTCTGGGTAATCAAATACTGCCTTGAAAAACTTCACAAATGGGTGTGACTGAGCTCCACCTTGTCCAGAGGGCCGTATCCCAGTCCTGAACTTGTCCTGTGAGGCATTGGGTCATCATACTTTCTGCTCTAGTGTCATGTCCAAATACTCGGCAAAATACAGGTCACATGCTAATAAGTTTCTGCATGTGGCTGGGCCCCCCATACCTTTCTGGTAGTGAAACATGCCACGGCTTCTTGATACACATGGTAGTTGCTGGTGTAGCTCGCACCACCTGCACCAGATGGCCAACTGACTGTTTGGCAGCTATCTGTTGTTGGAGCTGCTCTTTGTTACTCGGCAGCTCTTCGTTACTTGGCGTTCCTGTATTCTGTGCATTCATCTGTCATGATGGGTGTGTAGGGTGGACACAACTGCAGGAGACAGCTTAAGATACAATAGGGTTTTTAAGTTGAGCTGCACAGAGCTCCAAATGAAACAAGCTTCACAAAGCATGAATGCAGGGACCGATGCTGGAGGACATTCACTCCAGAAGGGACTCAAGCTTCATGAGATGGGAGGGGTGCTCAGCTACTTGTCTGAGGCACTAGACGCATTTAGGCTCACTTGCAACGTGGCCAGTTGAGTTGCTCCACACACAGTGGAGGAGCTTGCTCACCGATTCACACCTGCAAAGACAAGGGGAGACACAGAAAGAAGGCATACAGTCACTGACACTTGTGTGCGCCTAAGGGACGTCTCAGCCGTGCTGGTTTGCCTGTGTGAGTCTGCTCTACAGCTGTTACCTGGAGCACAAGGGTTGGATGCAAAGCAGGAGGAGCCTTGACACAAGTCCATTTCTCCTTCTCTAGGAGCACAGGCAACAGATAAGGGTTTGGTATGAAATAACAATGATGACAAACCCAAGTAGTGTTGGAGAAGCTGGAGAAATCTTTGAGAAGCTTTGGTGACTGCATGCCTATTCTACAGATCGACTGGGAATTATTCTGGGGAATAGACACTGGCGACCAATCACACGACACGGTCAATAAACTTGCAAACGAGGCATACTTAAAACTAAACACAAGACACATCGTCAGGTACCTAGCAACCCTACTACGAGCTAATGAGGCTCAGCGCTCACACCTGACATCACTAGGAACACACAACGCATGACGTCACTAGGAAGCGAGGAGAACAAATAAGTACCTAATATTTTGCCGACGGAACCCGCTGGGGGAGCAACCAAGGTGGACTAGACGTGACATTATCACACTGCAGCATAATTTAATTTGCAAGCCTTGGATACTGCATAGAAGAGGTAACCAGAAGTAACTTTTGTATGAAACAAATCTAAACATGTTTGCTGCACATTTTAATGCAGTTATTATAGAATTTAACATAGTGGATATAATAAACACCACAGAAGTGTGTGCAGAAATTTCCTTTCAGTCAAGTGGCTGAAATCAATGCAAAGTGTATCTTGGAGCCAGTTAACTGTCTTTCTATCTTCTTGATTTAGGACATTATTTTCCACAGTAAGACATGTGCTCTTTTACTGAAATGCTTCTTGTTTTTATCTCCAAATTTTGTAGCCCAAATTTCAAATGTTATTTCATCAAACATTTTAAGACAATGTTGAATAGTTAATCAAAGGTTGACTTTTGTGGTCAGAAATGAATGGTTAGTGCACTGGTCTTTAACCCTTTCCTGGAAATCATCCTGCCTGAGATGTGGTGAATAAATTTCAACCTTTATCCACCACATCTGATCCATCTAATTGTATGTTTAAGTTCCAGATCAGTCTGTTGTATGTTCTCTAACTGTATACTCTAACTGTAAGGTGGACAAATAAAGCAGGAGCTTCTAAGAAAGTGGTTGGTGAATGTTTATGTACAGTATACTCATCATACAGACCAAGTTGGGCAGCTCAGATCCTTAAACGCTGTTTGGGAGTTCAGCTTAATTATTAGGTTTAAGCAAGGCAATTCCCAAAATGGACTGCTAAACTGAAATTTCCCATGATGCAGATGTGCAAGTGGATATTCAGTGTTCTGTAAGGGTTAAGGGGGTTATGTGGGTGGATAGCCAGTAGAGGCTGTCCTTATTTCAGTTATTGGTAGTGGGATTTGTCAATGGGAAACACCTGGGTGTAGTTAGGGGTAATGCACTGGGTGTTTGATGATTGGTGGAAATTCTTTTTGGTTTTGTATTTAAGTTCAGTTTGGGTGAACCTGGGTAGTTCCATATGCTGGTTTCTGTTATGTTTGCAATTCTTGAAATAAGAGTCAAAACTCAAGAATGGTATCCTGCCTGTTTCCCTGCTCACCTTGGGATAGAGTAGGGAAACATCACATGTTCATTATGCATAACACTTATAACACCACAATAGTCCATGTAAAAATATAATTATCTGGATTTCATTAACATTTTTTCTTAACAGGGATCCACAAAGTCCTTCAAGAGTACAGACTCCAGACGAAGACCCTCCAGGTAGAACTGTTACATAATTTAAGTATATTCTGAAAATTTGAGTATGCCTGAAACATTATTTAGTTTGTGTCTCATTTTTACTGTATTTTGTGGATTTGTGGTCTATGCGTTACTTCCATATGTGTTTATTTTGTTTTTAAGTTTCAAAATTCAAGATTCTTTATTTGTCACATACGTAGTTACTACAAGTACAACATGCAGTGAAATGTATCCTGAACCCTGAATTCATTTTACAATTGTTCAGACATTATAAAAAGTGCAAGTTTAAATTAAACACATCTGAAAAAGTCTGACACACAAATATTAAAGCACAAGTGAAGTAAAAAAATGTATAAAATTAAGTACAATTATAAATGTAACACAGATCTGAAAACAAATCTAAAATAGAAATTAAAACAGCTTAAACAAGGATCAACACAAGTTAAAGGTAAGGTATGTAAGCTAAGAATTTTAAAGAATTTTAAAGTTATAAGTGTATCAGCAATCTGGCAGATATACAGTACATATGTACAATGAGCAAGTGGGATGTTAAGTGCATTGTGGCATGTTAGTACAACAGTGTAAACAGAGTGATGTAAACAGAGCAGAGATGTTTACAAGTCATTTTTACTAAGTCCAGGTCAAGTCTCAAGTCTTTGAATGGCAATGTCAAGTCAAGTCTCAAGTCTTTAGTCCAAAGTTCAAGTCGATGGGGTGCCATTTGTAAAAATAGAGGTGTCATCTTTGCATAATTCCGTGCAATTTTCACACAACTTTCACACACTTGGAGCTAAATGTGTAAAAAAAAGTGTTACGTTTTGGTACAATTTCTTGCTGCATAAATGTTAAATGTTAAATCTAAATGTTAAATCTATATCTAAATGTTAAATGTTAAATCTGTTAAAAAAAACTTAACCTTGCGCTCTAAATCTAAATGTTGCGCTTTTACAAATGGTGACTCTAAATGTGGGATTTTTGAGCTCTAAATGTTGAAAACGACTCGACTCGACTTTGACTTTGTTGACGGATAAATCAATTTGAAAACATTCCCTAGTGTAGAGCCTAAATATCATTAATCTGTATTAAATGCCTGCGACTGAGACGTGACCAAAATGAACAGCTGTTCAACTGATATACCTAATATTTCTGTATTATACATAACATTTTTGTAATTGATAACTTATTTTCAGGATGAGTGAACTGAAAGGAATGGTCAGAATGATCTGGCACGAAGTTGTATAGCAGTGGTGCAAATTAAAATGAACATTCTTTTCTTTCTACAGAAAATAATTTTTCGAAGTAATGTTTTTTTTGTGGCCAACATTAAAGTGTGTGTGTGTGTGTGTGTGTGTGTGTGTGTGTGTGTGTGTGTGTGTGTGTGTGTGTGTGGCAGAAGCCTGAGCCTGATCCAGGCTATGGAGGACAGTTGTGAGGTGGACCTGGTCTACATCACTGAGCGCATCATCTCCCTGTCGTTTCCTAATGGGGCGGAGGAGCACACCTACAGTGTGCACCTGCGCGAGGTCATCAGCATGCTGCGCTCCAAACACCAGCAGCACTATCTGGTGAGGAGCCTTCATTCCACACGGGGTAAAGTTGAGCAGGTCATTCATCAAGACAGACAAGGGACGAGGGGTATAAAACTCTGACCTCTATAAGAGTGATGTTTTTTTTTTTATTTGGAAAGAATTCAATGTAGCAGTAGCAACTTTTTATTTCAGTTGGATTCAGTTCAGTTAATTCATTTTGTTTCATGATTGTACATGTTTGAAATTTAACACCATCCTTAGTAACCTCATATTTTCTTCAGTATGTTAAATAAATAGAAATCGTGCACTAAAATTTGTAGAAAAATGTCTCTGCAGAAGATGTTTACATATTTTCAGATATTCTGAGCAACAGCAGA
This sequence comes from Brachypetersius gabonensis, assembly GCA_037577145.1. NCBI lineage: Eukaryota > Metazoa > Chordata > Actinopteri > Characiformes > Alestidae > Brachypetersius > Brachypetersius gabonensis. The sequence continues at coordinate 6,297 of JBBJLR010037679.1, forward strand.
CTATGATTTAAATATTAATTATATTGTACTTTGTATGGATTTCAGCTGCTGAACCTGAGTGAACGGAGACATGACATCTCCAAACTAAACCCAAAAGTGAGTTTAGAACTCTTACTATTTGTCCCATCAGCTGTGGTTGTGTGTATTTGTGCGTTTGTGTGTACTATTTTCTGTATATTTCCATTTTTGCTCAGTATATAAATTTGTGTTAATGTCAGGTACTGGATTTTGGTTGGCCTGACCACCACGCCCCTGCACTTGATAAAATCTGCAGTATCTGCAAGGCTGTGGACACCTGGCTCAACGCTGACCTCCATAATGTGGTGGTGTTGCACAGCAAGGTAGCCTTTATGTTCCATGCAGTGCTTCACACACTCCTCTTCTCCATCAGTGTACACTGTACAATACGTATACGGGTTTACCTTACATTTTTATTAAGGGGAACATTTTAAGCTGAGTTTAAAATGAAATTAAAGTCTTTAGGGAGCATATTTGGAGGGATATTTAGGGCTAACACTATAAAAATTGTTAGGCATGTTTGTTACCACATCACTAATTCGCAGTTTTTCACTATTCGCGGGTGTTCTTGGAACGTAACCCCTGCCGTTGACGGGGGTTAACTGTATTAATTGATACACAGTGAGGCACAGTGAGCTGCCTCCAACTCCAGGCAGAGTTGTAGACTTGTCCTGCGCCCCAGAAAGACCTAATATTATTTTTAAACTTACAATATTGATGGTAAAATGCTGCATTTAATGCAGATGTTTTACCTTCCCCTTTTTCTGTGGGGGAAAATCCAACTACTGTCCTGCATTCTTTTAGGGTGTTAATTCATGTTTCAGTGGTAATTTCTGTGTCGGTGTGCGTTGAATCATATTTGGCTTAAGTTCCCAAAGAGGAACAGGGAGCAATTTGAGCAAAATTTGCAGTGTACAACTTTTAAATACTGCTTAAAAATCACAGCCTCCAACATGAAACACCTTTCTGCATCAGTGAACAAACAGATAACTGCAATCATCATTTGAATTCTTTATTAATGCACTATGTTATAATGTGGCTAGGCACCCAAAACCTCCTTACTGAAATTCATTAATTAAAAATAATTGTATATTGTGATATTAGTAAAATGAATTGAACATTAGTATTTTTTTATTTGTCTATTTGAGTTTTAAGAGCCTTCACCCCCTAACTGTGTTGTAATCACTGTAACACGTGGCCCCTCATTACTGTTAATTACAATCGATTAGAACACCATGGTAAGATTTTAAGCACTGTTTTAAACACTAGAGGGCACTCAAATGCTTAGAATCCATCCAGGGTCAACCACCAAGCCAGTTCTTCCAGGCATGATTTAGTTTGTGCTTGTTTTTGTTTACCTCATATCTCTGCAATGCACACAGAAAAAACTGGACATGACTAAACATTTGGGCTGTCTCTTGCACAGCAATGGTGCAGCGTCTGTATAGTGTCCAGCCCACTTTAAACTGTTTACTGGCGTATACCAAGGTCAACAGTAAAATAACTTTCTATCAGAGAAGACAAGCAGCACCTATTCACTAAGAGCGTGGCTCTGAAGAACTCCACATTTTGAAATGCAGCCGGATCAGTCTGCAGGGGCAGGTCCTGCATGATACAAAAAAAGAATGCATCACGACAGCCCAGGCGGCAAACACAATTTTCCATGCTGAGTAAGTTTAAGCAGATAGTAAAGCAAACTGAAGACTGAACAGAAGAGTGGGAAAAGATTTGCGGATGTCAATTCAGAATTCTCCATCTGATTAAAGTGATATTATAGCCACATAAAAAACTTAGGCACATTAAGCCCTGTGTAAAAATGGTCATTAAATCATTAACTTTGTCAAGCTGTTAAATTATTGCAAATATACGTTGAATTGTGACTAAGTGAGCTGTAGCTGTATTCTGTTTTCAGTGGAAATATGTCTCATATTGAGGAGATCTCTGCTTTCTGCCAGCGAAGTGCGCTGAAATCTCAAACTGTGTCAAACTGTGCCTTCCATTTCTTACCTTCCAATAATTTTCTTATTTCCCAACCTTTTTTTCCAGGGAAACCGTGGGAGGACTGGGGTGGTTGTGGCTGCCTATATGCACTATAGCAACATATCTGCCAGGTACAGTGGTAGCTGAACACCCTGCTGCCCAGAATCTGAGTTTGTATATATTGGACAGGTGTAAAGACTACCTGAAAACCATACTTGAGTAAAAGTACAGATACCGTACAGTAAAAATGACTCCATTACAAGTTACAAGTCAACAATTCCAATAAGACTTGAGTAAAAGTCTTAAAGTATCCGATTTTAAAAGAACTTAAGTATTTTACTCGTACTGAATGTAGGCTCAAAGAACACCAAGAAAAAACAAGAAAGGTTTTATTTCCTAATATAGAAATAAAATTGAACACCTCAATATTTCAAAATAGCACATTTAGGTAAATAGCATCCAGTACCTTCAGCACCCTGCAGATGGCGATATCGCCTCTTCCGCCTAAGAAATTAGCCATAGCAGATAAAGATCCCGACTTGTGGCGCTTATGTTTTTGATACTCAGTACAAATACAAAGTAGCCATAAAAATACTTAAGTACAGTAACGAAGTCCATTTACTCAAATACTTTACACCCCTTTTTTTTGTTCTTGTTTAAAACCCTCAGCAGTACCAGTTATGAATTCTATTCATTGAGTCATTCAGCATTGCATGTAGGCAGGCAATGCATTAAATGTATGTAAATATGTATTATTTCTGGTTTAGTAGTGTTGTTTATTTCAGTGGATTGAGTAAATTCAGTATCTCACCTTTTCCAGTGTCCCTGTTGGTGTGTGGCTACAGGCATCTTGTTTGTTTTTTGTTTTTGTTTTTTACCAGTGTTTTATGTCTGATGTGTTTGCAGTGCGGACCAGGCCCTGGACAGGTATGCCATGAAGCGTTTTTATGAGGACAAAGCCATGCCTGTTGGCCAGCCATCTCAGAGGAGGTCAGTACAGCCACACACACACACACACACACACACACTGTGTCCGCACTCCTTTAACAACCTCCAACCTGAGGTCAAGCACACCACTCATAAAACCATGACACATGACCACCCTTTCCGCTGAACTCCTGACCTCCTCTACCCCATACAACCCCTCCCCGTCTTCAAATGAGCTCTGACTTCGCTACAGTTTGAAAAAACTGTTTGGCTTATAGCTTACAGTAAGTCATAATGTGTCTTAAACTACATAGACTAGTAGAATTAAGAGCTGGATTGGTTTGAGTAGGCTGAGAGATATTTGGGGAGAAGAAGATTCTTTATTTGTCACATGCATAATCACACAAGTACAAATTCTTTCTCTGCATTTAACACATTCACTAAGTGAAGCAGCGGGCTGCTGCCAACGAGGCGTCCGGGGCGCTGTGTGTGGGAACAGTACCTCAGCAGTGAATTCGAACCCCGACCCTCTGATTGCAGGGCCAGTGCTCAAACCACTAGGCCATCCAGCGAGTGGGTGACTGTTGACTTCTAGGGTTAGCAACATTTCTATCATAGTCTTAGTTTTTAAAAAGGAGCCAATTTGGACTCAAATCAACTGCAGCATAGGTATGTGGACAAGTGCTTAAATTAGAGTTTCTTTGAAGAAGGAGAAAGACCGTGGCTGACAGAGATGCCCCATCGTTCGTCCTTCATTGCCTCAGATCTCCCCGTTCTGCCCTCTGTTACTATTTCCTGCTGCAAGGAAAAATTTAAACAGTAGCCATTTCCTGGCTTTAACACTGAGAGGGAGAGATAGAGGAGGTGAGAGAGAAAGAGAGAAAAAGAGAAAGAAAGAAAGAAAGAAAAAGAAATGAAGAGGAAGAGTAAAGGGAGAATGCAGCTGCAGTGGGACCACACACATGTAAAATACACCATGTGGCCTTTTGAGCAGTGGCCAGTTAAGAGCAGATACAGTTTCTCAAATATTGGAAAAACATACTGAAAATACACATTGAACCCCTTTTTATTGTAGCAAATGTCAATATATTCAACTTTATTTGAACGTGTGTGGATTTTTATGTGTATGCTTGTGTTCAGGTATGTGCAGTATTTTGCTGGACTTCTCTCTGGTTATTCAAAGATCAACAACAAGCCCTTGTTTCTTCATCATGTCATCATGCATGGAATCCCTAATTTTGAGTCTAAAGGAGGTGAGAACATCACTCACTTATGTACAGGCATGGTTTAATCATGTGGAAAAAAAATATTGGTTTATGCCATGTAGCTCTATCTGTGATGATTTTAAATGACACAAAACACGTCACACATCAGTAAGATCTTATTGTAACAAGACCATAATACATCCACAAAACACATCTAGTATATAGTCTAGTATACGGTAAACACAAAAGCAAACATAAAGCTACAGGTAAATTATACTGTGGTCAGCATGTACATACAGTACTGTGCAAAAGTTTTGAGCCGCCCCTTATTTTTTTCCAATAAAATCTTAACAAATACTTAACTTAACAAATTCTCCAGGCTACCTGAAGGTCTTTCGTTTTCAGTCCAGTTCTTCAACCTGGACAGTTTCAGTTTCAGAATGTATTTTGTTTATTAAAGCCACACAGTGAACTATGTATGAATGTATGAATCATTTAAAGCACATCAAATGTAAGACCCGAAGACATTTGTTCCCTTTTATTTCATTTAATCTACTCAATGAGCCAAAGATATGACAGTTTAACTGGAATAAAGGAATAGTAATTTTGCTCCAACAAGGTGGTTCAAAGAAAAATATAAAGAAATGAGTGGTGGCTCAAGACTTTAACTTCATATGTGTTTCAATAAATCTTTTGCCGGATTTAAAAGAGTAACAGTGGGTATGGAAAGGATTAGATTCTCATTCGTTTGCTTTGCAGCTTGAAATGAAACTGGTCAGAGTGTCATGTCGCCTGAGAGGGAAGGACACAGCCGTATGCTACTGAGGTTTAGTGATACAGTTTATTAAACAACGCAAAGTGTAAAATGTCCTAAATTAAGACACTTTAAGAAAGGAGAGAGAGAGAGAGGGTGAGAGCACAAGATGGAACTCGCTGTCTGTCAAACGTGCCACTTGTCCTTCACCAGCTGCTTCTCTCCTTTGCTCGCCACTGAGCAGACTGCTCTCTCTCCTCGTAGCGTTTTCCTAGACAGGAAGAGAGCACCACACACATGCAGTCCACACACACTTTGCACCCGACTCCCTCCAGCAAAGCTTGAGCACCTTGGGGCGATACAGTTTCTGAATCCTCTGACTCTTACACACGAGATACTGTTTGAGTCCGCTGACTCTTACAAACGAGATACTAGCACAGAGTCCTCTGACTCTTTACAAACGAGATACTGATACTGAGTCTTCGTGACTCGTACACACAAGATACTTTTTCTCTTCCCTTCTGTTACAGACAGACTTTCAACTGATGTTACATGTTGGTGACCACGCGTCCTTGTCCTGGTTCAGCCAGGATTTAAACTATCACTCGCCCAATCACGCATCACTCTCACTCCGCTCTTAACGAGCCCAGCTGCTTCCACTCTCCCACTCACACACACTGCTTTCAAACCATTTACACCTGCTGCCAGTCGCACTCACATTCACTCAATTCCTGTCCAGAGCCCTAACTACTATTCCGGAGAATTGCTTCTCCTCAAACGAGTTGAAGGGTCACCAGACGTTACACAGTGGGGCTTCCAAGAAGCCTATGGCAACTCTGAAGCAGTTACAGAAATGTATGGCAAAGAGTGGTCAATGTGTGCACGTGACAACAGTACGGAGACACATGTAGCATACATAGGATGGCTGAAAGATCAAAAAGCCACTCCTCAAGAAAGACCACGTTTTGAATGAGCTTTGCCAAAACGCAGCTCGAGGATTCTGAAATGGAAAAGCTGTTATGATCAGATAGTCCTATTATATCTCTCACTTTATGTGTGTGTGTGTGTGTGTGTGTGTGTGTGTGTGTGTGTGTGTGTGTGTGTGTGTGTGTGTGTGTGTGTGT
>JBBJLR010037708.1:0-12302 GCA_037577145.1 Brachypetersius gabonensis
GAGAGAGAGAGAGAGAGAGAGAGAGAGAGAGAGAGAGAGAGAGAGAGAGAGAGAGAGTGAGAGTGTGTGTGTGTGTGAGTGTCCCTCCCTCCCTCTACTGAAAGAGATTAGCATAGCATAGCATAGCTTCACCTCGACGGGGGCGCAGCTCACACGCTTCTCCCTTTCCTCTCTCAACTTTATTTTTCTTTCGAAAACGACTTTATTTCTTCCTCCGGACAGTCATGTTTTTGTGTCTGAACTCTCCTCGGCTCTTTTGATGGCCTCTTACGGTCGGAGAAGGACATTTTCGTAGGGAAAAATACCAAAAAGGACAGACACACGGAGAGAGACAGAGAGGTGATCCTGAGCTAGCTAGCTAGCTGGTGGCTGGCTGCCTGGAGCCCGGAGCTCGGAGCCCGGGGGCTGAGGCGTTTTCCGTTGCTCTGCTCTGGGGAGGGGGCAAGCAGCCAGCTTTTCCCGTTTGATGGATCCTCGAATCGCCTGGTTTCAGCCAGAACAGCGCGGACCCGCCAACAGCCTGTGGATGCAGATCTGGGAGACCACGCAGGGCCTCGGGAACTTGTACTTCAGCAGCGGGAATAGCAGCACAAACGTCGTGGGGAGCAGCCAAAACAACTACCACCTCCACCACCACGGCCCTGGTCCGGCCACACCGAGCACCAGAGTGAACGGAGAGGGGGGAGGAGGAGACACCAAGGGCATGTCAGGCTCCAGGGCCGACAGTGAGGTCGCTGAGCAGCGGGACTTCATACCTCTGGAGGCCAACAACAACCAGAACACCGGGAGAACCGTGCCCAGGCCCGGAGGAGGAGGAGGAGGTGGTGGTGGTGGTGGTGGTGGTGGTGCAGGAGCACCAGGGACTTCTCATCGCAACAAGAGGAAAAGAGAGAACAAGGCGAGCACCTTCGGCTTCAATAGGAGCCTGCTGCTCCATGGATGCGGCCCCGAGGAAGAGGTCTACGCGGGCACGCCGTGGAAGAGCAGGAACTATTCGGAGGGCATTGTGGGGTAAGTCAGGCTACGGGTGGTAATCTAGCAAATTTAAATATAAACCTGGTGACCTGCTGGTTCGGGAGTGTCCCTTAGTGGAATCATTAAGGTACCCTTGAGCAAGGCAAGCACGTTTGGCTTCAACAGGAGGTCGTGGGTTCGAATTCCACGATTGCCATATGGAGTGGTGTCCTCGGAGGATCTTAAGGTTCAGTCAGTCTAAGGTGGTGGCGAAGTCGAGGGGCCGTATTAAAGAAACTTCCTAACTTGAACATCCTATCTTAAATCGTCCTATCTTAACTGTATACTTAAGATATGAAGTTTCTGTAATACGGCTCCTAGTCTCCAAGGTGAGTTTAGCGAGCACATTTCAATCTAAAGCTTATAACTAGTCGCCTTGTGCTTTGGGAGTTGCCACTGAGATCAGAAGGTCATGGGTTCAAATACTATGACTGCCAAAGGCACCACTGAGGTACCCTTGAGCAAGATACTGTCCCCCACACTGCTTTCCGGGCGCGTTGTTCCTGGCTGCCCGCTGCTTTACTTGGTGAATGGGTTAAATACAGAGAACAAGTTAATGCTGTTCACACTGTTCTGTGGTATGTTAATGTATGACAAATTGCCACTTTACTTAAACATCTCCTTTTATGAGGGGATAATGTGCTGTTGAATAGGCAGCATGCTCCCATATTAAGTGTTTAAGCTGTTACTTAATGCACTATTCGCATGTAGCACCATGTAATTGAGAAAATGCACGGTTGCTTTAGTTGTTTGGTTGTTTTTAATTCAAAGTACTAATTTGACACCTTAGTTTGTTTCTTCTTCATATTTGGTGTGCTTATAGCTATAATTACTTCTTTTAAATGGTCTGCCAGTGTTTCGGGGTGACTGACCATTACACCAACAGGGACTTTAAAGACGTTGACTTTAATATGGAGTTGCAGCTAAAAAGGGAGCATTGGCTTACTCTCTTATACTGAGCATTTTACAATCATTAGTTACAGGAACAGTCACCCTGGAGCAACTGAGGGTTAAGAGTCTTGCTCAAGGACGCAATGGTAGAAAGCGGGACTGATCCTGTGTCTGGTTTTGTGCCCATTCTGTAGAGCAGTTATGAGGTCAGACACTGATGTTGGACAAGAAGGTCTTGCTCACAATCTCCGTTCCAGTTCATCCCAAGGGTGTTGGATGGGTTGAGGTCAGGACGTTCACACTGAACTCAGCCAGCCATGTCTTCATGGAGCTTGCTTTGTGCACTGGGACACAGTCATGCTGGATTAGAAAAGCTTCTTCCCCAAACTGGGTCCATAAAACATGTGATTGTCCAAAATGTGTTGATCTGCGAGGTCTTAAGGTTGCCCTTCTCTGGAAGTAAGGGGCCTAGCCCAGACATTGAAAAACAGGTGCGTCCCAATATTTTTGTCCGTATAAGTGTATAATCACTCCTTTTAAATGGCTGTCTGTGAATGTGCTAGCTTAGCCTGGCTTAACTCAACTGGCTCTGCTGTGTTTCAGAGCAGCGCAGTTCATTCAGATATTTAAGCGTGTATGTTAATCCTCCACTCTACTTATTGAGGTAAAACCGATGAAGCACAAGCTCAAAAAAGTGCTTTTTAAAAAGTTAGTGCTGTTCTCGTAGGAAAAACCACCTTTCGTGTCAGGCTACAGCTTGCTGGAATAACATGCCTCACGTTTCTTGCTCTCTGGCCAACTTTTGTTGTGCTGAAGTTTTTTTTTCCACTGAGATAAGAAGCGTTTGGTTTGTCTTTCTGCTTCCAGATTAACTGAAGTCCAGCTCGTGTGGATTTTGCAATTAATATTTAAAAACAGATCAAACAAATTCATCAGTTGAGCCTGGTATGGATCTCAGAAAACCAACACTGAGTGTTACTTTAACTCATGATTTATTTTCTTATTAATTACTATATGTAGGTTCCCAGACGTGAATTAAACATAGTTTGTGTCGCAAATTCTAGTACTACACTAAATGGTGTGTTCTTACATAACCATTAAAATATATTGATTAATGGAGTTAGGTGTGATTCGGGATATAGTCCGATGGTACACAACCACTGAAAATGCATTCTTTAATATATTAATGTGTGGTTTGGGATACAACCCTCAATAGTATTTAATCACCACTGGTACTGCAGTGTAGTCCAACTCTAGAAGTCTCTAGATCTGTCATGACTGTTTGTATTTAGACTACTATTGCTGAGTGTCTATTAACCTGTCATCCACTGTTTTTCTTTTTCTTTTTTCTTTTTGTAAAACAGCCTCCTTGACAGTTAAAAACCAAGTTGCCTATTTGCTTCTTAAGCAAACATGTCCTGAATGCCCTGTATTACTCACATTTTCAGTAAGAACTTATCACAAGCTTGGAATAACTATCACTCCTACACAGCTGTGAAATTGCTGGTGGTACTTTGGTTTAATTGTGTATTTAAGATATGTGCCAATACACCAAGAAGTCAGTAACCCCTCTCGTTATTAGTTTGATGGAAATTTTTCAGTCTTGTACTGTACAGTTATAGGCAGTAGGGTACATTTGCATGCAGTATTAAAATGGGTGTGGCATGAGGTACGTTTTTAAGGTGCACATGTATTTACCTGCTATGCGTAGCAGCTTGCAAAGCCTAGAGCAAAGTACATTGCAAGGAAAGGACAGTCCTTCCTTTGGCTAATAGTGAGGCACAGTGTTTGCAGAAGAGCATTCCATAGTGCTTAACGTCACACAACATTTAACATGCCTTTCTTTTCGTCACTCTCGCCTTGTCCAGTGTTTCCACCTCGTTCTGCCGTGTGTTTCAGTGACTGCTGTCATTTGTCCAGGGACCTACTGTATCATGGAGCGCCTACAGCATTGAGGAAGCAGGCACAAGACACCTTTTATGGAGTTTTAACCTCAGAATCAGAGAACTTCGTTTATCCCAGAGGAAATTGCTTATGTTACGACTGCACAGACACACAGACAAAAACAATATAATGCTATAAAGTCTAATAAGAGCTGTGCAAAATAAATACTCACCATGCTATATACACATGTATAGATAAATAACTTTCAGTTAAAGTTTCTAGTGACACAAGTGGTTAGGAGTCTGTTATTGTAACAGTAGTAGATCAGTAATATTGACATTAGTCAATATTTCACATGGTAGAGTATTACACATAATGAAATGCACCCAATAAGAAAACTGCACATGGCTCTTGAAACTATTCCTTCTCGACTCTTCCTGGCTCTGCATGTCAGTACATAAATAAACCAGAAGCAGTTTAAGTTTGGACAGATTTTTTTTCAAGCCTTTTCTTCAAAGCTGGTTCAATTTTGTGTAACTGTGTGGGTCACAAGCTGAGTTTTCTTTTGCTGTCAGAGCGAGGGGAGAGAAGAAATACGAGGCAGCTTATTTCATGGACGACTCGTTTGCTAAAGTGTGGCGTGGCCCATGGGCTGGACAGTGGGGAATTTGCCATTGTTTATATTCGCAGCACGTTGAGCGAGTCCCAGCCATCCAAAACTATCCCCGCCTCCATCTACCCTGACACCTGACTCCAGGCTCGGTGCTGTCGCGTCAGCTCCGGCCAATCAGGCGCTGTGGAGTCAGGGAGTCTCTTGCGTGTGGCTCGCATCAACACTGCTGTTGTGAAAGAAGAGGAAAAAAACAAGGGAAAGCCTCTGAAGCAAATACACCACAATCTTTTTTGTGGTTGCTTGATGTGGTTTTTGCTGGACATGAGAGAGAGCGATTGGGGGGGTAAAAAGAGGATTGAAGCCAAACAGTGGGAGAGGGAGAGAGGGAGACACGTGCTCCTATTGCTGGGTGTCTGAGGGTTCCCCACACATCTCATGTTCCACTCAGAGCCACCCAGGATAGCCGCAGGCACTGCTTCCCTCTTGCAGCCAGTGGGGGAAAGGTAACTCACACATCATGGTCAGGAGGAAAGGGTTATTCACACAGAGGAGTGGGGGTAAAGTAAACCATGGCTTGGATATGTTGTGCCCTGTTGTTGGGTTCATCATATGGAAGGTAATTTGGGGATCTGGCTTAGAAATTATGCAGGTTCTGTACGTTTGTATGGATCCTTTGTTACTAAGGTGTTTCAGAAACTTTACATTGTTTACGTAAATGGTTGTTTAAACAGCAATCCACTGAAAGGTTCTTTAGGGATCATGTAGGGGTTCTTCTGAGGCGTCGTTCCAAAGTGTCCAGCACATGTTCTGTGCAACTTTAAAAGCTTTAGAGGTATTTATATACTTTTCATATCTATTCATCGCTTGCAGATGAGAGAGATAAGCTCTATCATTTATAAACAAATAGATGATAAATGACATGAATAGACAAATGTTGAAAAGTATATGTAATTTTCATTTTCCTCTGTTAATGAGAAATTATATATATGTGAAAACAATACGGATATAAAGCTGAAAACTAGATATATGGGGTGGGATGGATCATGTTTGTTGCAATTATTTGGGACTATAATTTCTTTATTATGAATTTTACCACCTATGAATGTCTTAACATTTCACCCCATGAACTGTAGAGCAAGTTAACTTGTGTTGACTGACATACGAGTTTATCATCACCTCGCCATAGCTTGCCATGCTCTATCAAAAGATTGAAGATTAACATTATCTGTCATAGATTTTATGGCTGTTGTGTTAAAGGACCTGCTTTCTACTTGTTAAATGATTGAACTGAATCTTAAACCAAAGAGTAACAAGCTGCAATCTATGTTAAGGCTTTATCCGTTTATGGAGCTCTGAGCAGTTTTTTTCTCATGCTGCTGAAATTAGCTAAAGTTCTCCTTAATTCTCAGACTTCGTTTTTATTTCTCCACATTTCTTTTAGTCACTCAAATAAAAAAAAAAAGTTAAACTATGGCCTCAGTGCACAAGCTGTTCTTCCGGCTGGTTTTTGCTCGTGAATTTTTCCCTTTTGATGACGGCTCGTGTGAACAATCCAGCCCTGACTTCAGAATGTTCAAAGCCAGTTTCTTTCACACCCAAACGTAGGCAGCTCCTGTTGACTTCAGGTGAATCCCTGCTGTAAGTCATCATACAGGCTTTAAACGCTTACGCTTTACTGAAACTCAGGGGTTTGTGTACGGTTAATTTCAGTATTCCTGACCTAATGTGTGTCATTTTCCCCCCTTAAGCATGTTCAGACATCTTTTTATATAATGTGATAATACATTTTAGCAATAAAAATAGAATGTTTTGTCACCGATTGGCCTATTTTCACATTTTGTCTGTTTTGTTATTAGGCATTTTTTCAATGATTACTCACTCTGCCATAGGTTGTAGATAAAGGTGCTTCTGATGTTTAAATGTCTGTTGTGAAAAGTGCCTGAAAAATAACAAAAGGGTTATTCAGTGCTACATTTGCACACAAAGAAAGAAAATATAAACGATTATTCATAGCCACCAGTTTGTACAGTTTCAACAGTGTTTGTTTTTCTTTTTTTAGAAAGACCTCTGTTTTATGATTTAAATTTATATAGAAGGATCCGTTTGACCTCAGTGGCAGTGATTATTACTCACCAGAAGACCTGCTGAATAGACGTAAGCAGGTGTTTTGCTACTGGCTGGACATGATTAGGCAGCCTGGGTGTGTAAAAGAATGATTGAAGCTTAGTCATAATTTGTTCCAGTATGATTGAACTTTTCCCACCAGTTTAAGGGCAGGCCATTAAAGAGGGAGGCAGTGTGTCCTAGTTCATAACAGGAGAATCTGACGGCTCTTATTCAGGCCCTCATAGTGAATAGTTTTCCATCCAAGTGATGGAAAAGTTTTGTCAGGAGGTTAAAAAAAAGACAATATCAGCAGATTAAAATGTTTAAAATTAAACTAAATCCAGTAACTGTGTTTAAAACTGTTTGCTACTTGATTGGCATATATCACATATTTAAACACCCTTAAATAATGAGTTAAATAAAGTTGTTCAAATTGGGAAAAAATAGGCTTGATGTCCTTGATCTTATTATATCTTTTTTTTTTTCTGAAAACTGCTCATAGGTTGATTTAGTAAACAGATATTAATATATGTTAGAAGCAGCAGGTTTTTACCACTTATCCAGTATTTCATAAATGGTGCATCTACACAGCTTCTCACACACGCCATCAAGTTTATTAGATCGATGTCACACAGTGTGATCTGTAATTTCAGCAATATTATATGATTTCTGAAATTGCAGAGTCTGTAGAAGGCAAAAGGCACCATTTTTTTCATTTAGTTGTTGGTAAGAGTGGACTCGTGTAATATAGCTTACTCAACACGCTATGTCTGTTTTTTAATGCTTATTGAAAGCTACAGACTTCTCAAAGCCTGTATAAAATATTCCTGTGGCTTTTGTCATTTGTCACTGGATTGTTAGAAAAACATGCCGTCATGTGCGTGTGAGTCAGAGCTCAGAGTTTGGACTAAAGTAAAAGTGCAGCTGCTAATCTGAAGGGTAGCGTGGACGTACCAGAATGTAACAGCATAGCCTGTTCACACCAGTTATTCATTACGGAGTTCCATCTGTCAAGGTGTGAATTTAAAGTCAGTATCACTGATGTAACCTGTAAGCTAGAGGTCAGTCAGTTACAGAGTAGCCTCCAGTTAGCTTACCGCTAGAGAAGTAGCCTCTAGTTAGCTTACTGCTAGAAGTAGCCTAAAACTCACTCCTTCATGCGCTGCAGCAGCATGCTCAGCAGTTGCTCCATTTATGCTGTCAATGGTGTTTATAAATGAATGTTTTTCGCTTGTGAAAATGTGAAATAGAACAGTTTGTCGACATATCTTGGGAAATATACACAAAATTTAATGCAGTTAGCTCTCCTCATTAAATACTTCCATATTGTGGAATATGGTGGCAGTAGAGGAATAACACTGGTCGGTGAGTTCAAGGTCCTCTGAACTCACCGACCAGTGTGACATAAGCTCTGAGCAATGGTATCAAATGTACTAAATATCTGTGATTAGTTGCTGTTTACCTCAGTCTTTGCATTTTTGGACACTTAACGACTCTGTTGCTAGAACACAGTCAGTCTTGTGTACTCATGTGGTGTTCTGTCTTTGTTCTTTGCGGGTCTGTTTTTGTTCTCGTGTTGCTTAATGGTCCTGGAGGAGCGTTTTTTTTGTTTCACTGTGTACTATGTACGTGGCTGAAATGGTAACACCTAGTTTACTTACCTGACTGAATGAATTTTAGTTTTTAGACCAGGAGTGCACTTTTCCTGTGTTTTCCTTTCTAGCTGAGGCTGGCAATTTTCCTGCTGAGAGAGTCTGATTCAGCTCACTTAATAATTCCCTCAGTGTGTGTTTTTAAGGATCCAGTGTCTCTGTTCTGGTTGCGTGTTTGTATTTGTCTGCTCAGCCTCCGCCCACATGTGTGTGAAGGGGCTTTGACAGTATTATGAAACTTGCATATGACGAGAACCAGCATGTTTTGTTAAAAGCCAGAGCACTGAGAGTGTTTGTGTGAGTGCACTCACATGTCTGTGTCCATGTGCACTTGTGCTCGAAGTCTATCCTTACAAGATTGCCACTGTGTTAGGACTGTGTTTGGGTCAGTAGAAGTGTGGCAACACAGCAGGCTCACTGATTGGCCACCACTGAGGGGAAAGTTCTTCTGGCCTGGTGTGATTGGAGCAGCCAGGAGGCTCTTCTGAGGAAATGAAACTGAGTCTCACACAGTAGCACTCTGTTGAAATGAAACTGATGGCCTCGCCATGCTGAACTGACAGTGCTGCCAAGCCCTTGCCTTCCCACATCACCCTGCGGCCTTTGTGCTGGAGTGTGAGGATTTTCCTTTTGATCAGCGGGTTTATTAGACCCCCCACGAAGACCATTTTAATGAAGCGCTGTAATAAGTAAAAAATAGTTGGTTAGATGGCATTTCGTGCAGTTTGTATTTCCACTGTATTTGTTGTAACAGTTTACGTGCTACCCGGTCCAGTATATCTGTCTCTGAGCTTGGGAACATTTCGGTCATCATTTGATCCTTTGCCTGGGTTAACTAACAATAAGTGCGAACAGAAGAGGCAATAGACTGGTCAAAGGAGGACAAAGTTAAAAAAACAAGTCAGTGTTTGTGGAAGCTCCATTAAATTTACAAACAATCTGGTACTACATACTGTATTGGCAGTAGTGGTGCAATGGATCACTGTTGATCCGTGATCCGAAACGATCCCTCTATAGTCATGGCCATCGGTAGCTGTCCAAGAGGAGGAGCAGAGGCGCTCGAGAAACCTCCAGCATCACTTAAACCACATGTGTGGGAGCATTTTGGCTTCCCTGTTGAATATATTGATGGGAAAATTGTGGTGGATAAAATCGACAGTGTGGCACAAGGAAGCCGTATGAGACTGGCAACACAGGAGCTGGTGCGACAGGAGTTAAGACGAAGGCTGGGCAACAACCGCCGATATCCACGGCGTTTAAGCAGCCCTTTGCCTCCCAATCTGACTGGGCTAAAGCTATTTCATAAGCTATTGGGGTGTTTATAGCTGCAGACATGAGGCCATATTCCGTTGTGGAAAATGTAGGCATATAATAATATTTTTTATTTTTTTATTTTTTTTTGTAAAGCATGTCTACTTTGCTACTTTGCTTTTTTTCTTCTTTTTTTGATGTGGACATAAGAGAGTTTTTGTTTCATTCTCCAAGCAAGAAGCAATGATACCTTAAATAACATTTAAAGTTGTTTGATTGTGTCCACATTAAAGGAAATAGTTATCATGCCTTATATTGCACCTTTATTTTGTTTTAATAAAATTGCGTGGAATGAGTCTTGAGTTGAATGTTTTTAATGGGAAAAAAAATACTTGTGTAGAAGGACGATGGTGTGTGTAGAAGGACGATGGTGTGTGTGTGAAGGTGTGTAGAAGGATGATGGTGTGGTTCGGGTCTGGGCGTACTTTTTGATACTATTGGGCTGGGTTGGACTCTGAAAGCTTTTATTCAGCCCCAGTTAAAGTTCACAGTGTTTATTTTTCATTTAGTTTTTCTTCTTTTAGTTAGTTTTTCTTCTCTCCACTATTAACAAATAGTACATAGGTAGCTAGAAGATTCTATAGGCACATCTTTAAATATTCAGTGAAAAGCCAGTGTTTAATTTGTTTAGTGTTGCTAATTTTAACAATTGGCATCTCTCACCACAAACGCGTGCTCCAGTATTTTTACTCATTTCATTAAAGGAAAACATTACAGATGCATGATATCGGCATGTTCTCATGAGCACCCATGTGCCTCATAAGTGCTGCTCAATGGTTACCTGCTCTTATGTGTTTTGGCTTGTAAGTCCTGTTCCAGAACACCACCTCCTTCCCCACACTGACTGAAATGAAACTTGAGTAGAAATGAAACACACACACAGAAATGAAACTTGGACCTCTGCCTGACATCAGCACACAAGGACTAATACTGTTGTCCAAGCAGCTTCATTTAAAACGTGTGTAAAACTGAAATCAACGTCCTAAAAAGAAAGGCTAGCATGATTATTTGATTAAAAAAAAGTTTTAATAATAAAAGAAGTGAATGATGGGTAGGGAATCTGCAGGTTGTTTTAAAGCCATGTTCACTGCTCTGGCATGAATTAGTAAAACTATTTAATCTATGAAACAGACCATAATATTGACTTGCATTTTGTATGGAAAAGGTCAGCTTGACACAGCAGATTTGAAACAATGTGCACCTTGTAGAGTCACAGATAAAGGCACATTGTTCAGATACCTTGAGGTGTGGCAGGATCATTAAAAAAAATTAAAACAACCTTAGAAGACATTTAAGAAATGAAAGTTTCCTCCTAAACGGTTCTTCTAGCATCCAGAAGAAAATCAGCACACCCCAGCTGGACCCGAGGACTGAACTACAGTTGAGATCAGTAGTTTGGGAGATTCTAACTGTAAATGTCAAAACAAATGGAGGAAATGGTTCTCATATACCATTTAATGAAATTATTTTTTTGCTTCATGACATAACTGGTAGAAGAACATCTGAGCTGTACTGTATTTTCCCTTCGCAACCCATGAATTATAGGCTGCGAAATATGTGAAAGAGACGTGATTTCCCCCCCAAATAGGTGCCAGATCGGATTTTGTGCAGTTCTGGCCCAAATTAGGCCGTTTTCATACAGAGAGAGAACAGATTCTGCCCGTTTGTGTGTAACCTTGCTGACTGTTAGACTGTAGGTTTGGTTTTTTCCGCCTTTGTTCTTCCCCTCGGTTCTCCAACCCATATATTTGTGTCCTACTTTTCTGTACAGCAGTATTTTATTCTCCCCTCGCTCTCTTTCTCTCTCTCTCTCTCTCTCTCTGTCTGTCTGTGTGTCTCTCTCTCACTCTGGCTCTCTCTTTTGGACTCTCACACACTCACATTTACACACTCGCACACTCAATCACACAGAGAGTGATTTTGGCTGTTATCTGCAGGGTGTTTGTCTCTTGGTGACTGAGTTCATGTGACAGTAATGAATGCCGTACCCATGAATGCTGTCAGGCTGCTTCTGTTTTGTCTGTGTGTGTCTGTGTGTACACACCTTAGGATATTCTGATTTTGTGTGTTGCCCGGCACATTCAGACTGGACATAACACTCGCTGAGATCTGCCCCTTAGCTGAACTTATATTAGCGGGTGTGTGTGGGGGTGCGTTTATATAAATGTTCAGTGCTTTAAGCTCTGTTTAAATAAAATAGTTAATACAATACAATTTCTCATCCTGTACCATGAAAAGCACAGAAAAGGCTTTAGACAGTAAAGGCAAAATGGCATGTTCAGAAGCGACAGGTTAGATGGTTCTAATTGAACAGTAACTCTTATCCTTTGTTTTATGAATTGGATATTTGTTAAAGGCAAGAATCAATATTTGAGTTTGTTTTTGTACAACCGGAGTCAACAATTAAGAAGTGCAAATGTTTTGACTTTTGTCTTTTATGACGTTTCTCATGTTAAATTATGTCGGATACCCACATTTTTCATTTGACTACATATAAAAGGTCCCTGAAATATTGACAATAGATATTGATCCTAACCAATTTGTTTTGTCAGTGGTGAAGTCCTCAGTTGTTGACACCATTTTTTGTTATCGTAATGTAGCTCTTATATTTAACTGCTGTGGAAAGCAAGTCATCATTAAAAAACAGTGCTGACCAAAATAATACAATTATTTTAAAGTGGTTATTAAACACATACATACTTTTCTAAATTCATCAAGAACACAAATATAATTTTGTTTGTGTATAAAACTTTTGTGGGGTGGTGGTGGTCTAGTGGTAGGATACTTGCCTCCGGACCAAAAGGTCACAGGTTCGAATCCTACCTCCAGCA
>JBBJLR010037717.1:0-12301 GCA_037577145.1 Brachypetersius gabonensis
ATTTTTTTTTTTTTTTAGAAAAAGTAAGCAGTAGGAAAGGGACATAGTTAGTAACCAAAGTGCTGCTTGAAAAGGTGGAGTGCAAGGAATCTAGCATGGAAATTGGGAACCTCCAGCAATGGAATTAGGATGTCCACTATGTGTACAGGCCTTACATCAGAGTCCTGCACCGGGTCGAGTACTGTAATGAGTTTTAATGTTTTTACGGGCATGTAATTACTTACAAATGGGTGGGTAGCAGGTCAATCAAAACAGTATTGTAGCCTGCAAAATTAACACTTATTATATGAATTTATGAACCACAAACAGTACAGAAAAAAACAAATAATTTCCCCAATAGCCAGTCAATGTAAAAAATCAGTCAAGTCAATAACCCAATGTCAGTTTCAGCTCAGCTTCTCTGTGCTTGTCAAAACTCAGAAAAAAGATTTGTACGTACTTTGTAATGTTGAATAAAAGTTTGTGTGTATCACTACCCGGGCAGTGTAAAAATACTGTTGAAGATCTCAAAAGGAAAGCTTATCTGTATCCAAAGAGAACGTGTCCAGTCCACTGGCTAGGGCCGGTTAATGGGCACTGGCTGCAGTAGTATTCCCGGACATCCAGAATCGCTGGCTCGCCGTGTAGGTTTCCTCTCTCGCTCTTTCTCTCTCAGTGGTAAGAAATACACAACCAAAAAAAACAATCAGAGATTCAAAGAAGATTCAGGAGAAAAAGAAAAGACACATTCAGTCAGTGATTAACCAAAACAAAACCCTCTGACTCATTTCACATACCAATAATATGGATAAAACAACTCTTTCTCTAAACTCCTGGTGATTCTTTCCTACATGGAAAAGAACGCTATTCTTCTCTAGCTCAACAGCGAGAACCGCCCAGCCACATAAACGCTACAGCTAGGGGAATGAAGAAATACACCCCCCACCCTTCCTTTTTGACCCTGTGCATTTTAGATGGGCTACACTCTTCCCTCCTGAACGTGCATGCGTAGTAGTTAAACAGTAGTTAGGTGACCTATTTCTAAAGGTGTAAAAGTAAGAGTTGGGTTTAAGTCCAAAGCTTTTGTAAAAGCTTGGTCAAGCCCTTTCAAAAAGGAATGCATAACTAAAGTCAAGGGGTTCCCTAACATCTGGAAAGTTAGTCAGTCAGGCTCTACCCTATGTCTAGCTGACCTTCTCACTTCTGACTCTTCCTGACCTTAAACATCATCCACTCTTGAATCCTCTGGTTCATGCTTGTCAGGTAAGTCATCATGGTTTTCTTCCTCTATGAGTTCCTTTTTGTCTCTGTGTTCTGTTTCAGGTACGGTTTGTACCACATCTTCCACGTCTACTTCGAGGCTCGTGTCTTCCCCTTTCTCTCTTAGATCAGCAGGCAAATCACCTTTCAGTCCACCAAAGGAGTTGAGAAGTTCTTCCTCATTATGGCTTTGTTGCCAATTTCTTGCAGGCTGGAATACCTCAGCTTCGGGTCTCAGACTGGACCTTTCAGTGTCCCCTGAAAAGGGTCTTGAGTCAGTCTGAGGGATATCATACACAATAGTAACAGAGGGTGGGTTGATGATCTCTAGCACCTCTTCTGAGCAGTCAGTGCCCACATCCTCTTCACTCTCATATGGGTCTCTCAGCTGTTTTTCCTCCTCAGTCATCAGACTTTGAACAACTGGCTCTGTGTGTTTTTTTTGCTTATGCTGAGTCACCACTGCTTTAATGGATGGAGCGAGGAAGCCACAAGGTAAGAGCAAGTCACGATGCAGTGTCCTGTTGGGGCCATTGGTGTCAATGAGAGCCACAATATAAACAGAAGAATCACTGATGCGCTTAACTACTTTGAACATGGTCTGACTCCAACGATCAGCTATCTTGTGTTTGCCCCGCACACCAACATTCTGGACAAGGACACGATCTCCTCCTTCCAAGACAATTTCTCTTACTTTCATGTCATATCTCTCTTTGCTTTTCAGGGAAATTTTCTCACTATGCTCAATCGCAAGCTTGTAGCTCTCCTGCAAGTTTTTTTGAGCCTCTTCACGTAGTCAGTATGAGTAGTCCTGCTCTGACCTTTGGAACTGAGTCCAAATGCAACATCGATAGGTAGGCTTGGCTGTCTCCCAAACACCAGCTGGTAGGGAGAAAACCCAGTGGTCTCATTTTTAGTGCAATTATAGGCGTGTACAAAAGGCTGCACATAATCGGGCCACCTTAATTTGTTTTCTATCTCAAGATTTCCCAACATCTCTAAGAGCGTTTGCTTAAACCGTTCCACTACATTGCCACGCGGGTGGTATGGAATGGTCCTTGTTTTCCTAATACCCAGCAGTAGGCAAAGATCCTTGATTACCGCGGATTCAAAGTCACGACCTTGGTCACTATGCAGACGCTCAGGCATGCCATAATAGACAAAAAAGTTACTGTTTTGGCCTAAGTTAAAGCTACTGTTTTGGCCTTCTGGTCCATGGTCGGCACTGCGACAGCATATTTAGTAAAATGGTCAGTGATGACCAGAATATTCTTCGTCCCACTGCTAGTACGGATGTTCACAAGATGGGACGTCCTCAACAAGATCTATGGTCCTTTCGAATCCCATATGTCCAACTGAATCGTGAAGACCTCCAAGAGCCATTTCACGATACTTTTTTGGAAGAACTATTTGGAATAATGGCTTGCTCACCCTCCTACGATACAGGACAGCACTGTCAATCACGAGTTGGTCCTGTACTCGCAGCATGAGTTGGACTTCTCTATCCTCTTTCTGTCTGACAAAATATGACAGATGTTTTCCTGTACTGACGATATCGATGACCCTGCTAATCGCTGGGTCAGCCCTCTGTTCAGCAGCCCATTCTAGCTGTGACATTTTGGGAAGGGTGCTGGACCCTAATGGCAAATCAGAGTGGGTGAACTCCACTGGGACGGCACTTGCATTTATGGCAAGGGATTCAACGATCGCAGGTAAGTAGTCACACTCCTCCCCAACACTGGAGGCTTTGTCTAACTCATGCCTTTGGCAAACAGCTTTGATTGCTTCTTTTGTAAAAGTGGCATCACCTTCTTTTTGTGTGAATTTTGTCAAGAACTGCCCGTCTTCAGCCCCAGCACTCGAGTCTGCCTCATCAAGATCATGTGGGCGCCTAGATAAGCCAACAGCATCCTGATTCCTCTTACCAGCCCGGTACTGAATGCTGAAGTTGAAATTGGACAGGGCCGCAAGCCCCCGATGTCCGGCAGCATTGAGTTTGGCAGATGACAGCACATAAGTCAATGGGTTGTTGTCGGTAATGACAGTAAACTCAGTTCCGTAGAGGTAATCAGATAGTTTGTCGGTTATTGCCCACTTAGAGCAAGAAACTCCAGCTTATGTGTGGGGTATCTCCTCTCACATTTCGACAACCCCCTACTGGCATAGGCAATGACTTTCCTATCAGTCCATCTTGTTTTTGATACAGAGCTGCCCCAAGACCATAAAGGCCTGCTCACACTTAGAGGTCCACTTCTCCGCAAAGGGTAACTTTAGGTCGGTGTTCAAAAAGGGCTTGATTTTGCACTTCCTTTTAGTCGGAATGTAGCCGGCAGTCAGATCATTGAAGGGCTTTGCAATTTTTGGAAATCCTTGATGAATCTTCTTTAATATCCAGTGAACCCGAGAAAGGACTTGAGCTCCTTGATATTGTTTGGCCTGGGCCAAGTGGTGAGTTCTGAGATCTTATCAGGGTCTCCAAGACAACATGTCCCAAGTACTTCACTGACTTCCTTAAAAAATGACATTTCTCAGGTGATAATTTGAGACCGAACTCTTTCAGTCGATTCAAGACACACATAAGTCTCTCCTCGTGCTGCATGAGGGTTTTGGAGAACACAATAAGATCGTCAATAAAAATGAGAACTTCCTTTAGGTTTAAGGAGCTCATGCATTTCTCCATGACTCTTTGGAATGTGTTTGGAGCATTTGTTACTCCTTGCGGCATTCTATTGAATTCCCAAAAGCCCATGAGAGTGACGAAAGCTGTTTTGGGTTTGTCCGCCTCTTCCATTTCTACCTGATAAAAGCCTGATTTCATCACAGAGAACCACTTAGATACTGTCAAGGCTGCAAAAGTTTCCTCAATATTCAGCAAAGCATATGCATCTTTGATGGTCTGCGAATTCAGTTTTCGGTAGTCAACGCATAATCATATTTGGCCACTTTTCTTTTTCACTATTACAACCAGTGATGCGAATGGACTTTCAGACTCCCTTATGATGTTTGCATCACACAGCTCTTTCAAATGGAGCCGGACTGCTTCATAATCAGATGGGTGTATGGGTCGCACTCTCTGCTTAAAGGGAGTTGGATCAGAAAGACGGATTTTGTGCTTGACTGCTCTTGTGTGTCCATAATCAAGGTCGTCCTTTGCAAAGACTTCCGGAATAGAATTCAGCTTCCTCCTAATCCTTTATTTCCACACTTCAAAGAGAGGTAATTCACTAAAATCAAAGGTGATGGGATTCTCTGAAGACACACAGAGCACCTCATGACACCCAGTCGCAATGTTGGCAGATGGAGATTCTCCAACCTTGGTTTGACTTTTGCCCCCCATAGAGGTAAGCGGAGAGACAAATAACAGAACTGTAAGGTCCGTCAAGGTGCAATGCGCTGGCACTAATACTGTGTGTGGTTTCATTCTTCAGCGAAACAGGCACCTTAAAGGATGTCTGCCGGGGACTTGACATGATGTAACTGCAAAACGTCAATCCGGTTGGTAAGTATGAACAAGAGGGAGGATCGACTGATAAAGGAGCTCCAGGGAAACTATTTACTTCCCTTACATTGCCATCTAATACAGTTTTCTGGCCTGGTGGAATGACTATGGCCTTCTTGTGTAGGGGTTTGACTACAGCCGCTCTGTCGTTGTCCGCCATTTTGCACTTGTGTTGGCTGCGCAGATGCTGGATGAGAACAGCAGCATCTCAAGCAGCAGTTCTCAAGAACAGGCCCACTGTTACTCCCGTCAAATCCTTCAAACAAAAGGTCCAGAGCATTAGTGCCAATGAGGACAGAGACTTGCACAGGCACTGTGATTGGGAACAATGAGAGCTAACGTGTTGACCATCTTGACCTACCTGTGAAGTATTTGGGGAAGAGTACATGACTTGCAATGTAGCCTATGTAGGGCACATGCTGGCCTGCAGCTCGTTCTACTTCAATTAGGTTATCCAAGGAACAGACTGAATGTGAAGATAAGTGGGTTTCATAAAATGTCTTGGAAATTGTGGTCACTTGTGAGCCTGAATCAATGAGGCACTTGGATCCCTCCAATGGTGACATTTGCTAATGATCTGGATCCGACTAATCCATTCACAAGTTCATCTCTGGTGGGTATAAGGGAACAACACTTGGCTTTTCGTGTTCTAAATTTACTTTTGGGACTACTGACTCTTCTACTGGCTCCAGGATGTCCCTCTCCCAGAGCCTCGCTCAGTTTAAATGGGAATCCTGCTTTGCTCTCCACTCGTCTTGCTTTACCTTCAGCTCCTTGTACTTAAGATCGACTGCGGCTTTGTTCATGGAATTCTCACATGCTTTGGCTATGTGGCCATCGCCTCCACATCTAAAACAAAACCAGGCCTTCAGCTGAGGTCTGGGTGCAACCTGGGGAGTCGCTTGGTGGACTTGTGCCTCGGTTCGAATTTTGGCCGGATCTGGGCCAGACTCAAGATCTACAGCCTCACATTTTCTCTCTTTTCGAGGCTT
This sequence comes from Brachypetersius gabonensis, assembly GCA_037577145.1. Classification (NCBI taxonomy): domain Eukaryota; kingdom Metazoa; phylum Chordata; class Actinopteri; order Characiformes; family Alestidae; genus Brachypetersius; species Brachypetersius gabonensis. The sequence continues at coordinate 5,731 of JBBJLR010037717.1, forward strand.
CCTGGCATTGTGCTGCATTTGCAGCTCAGCCACTTGTTTCCTCGGACTCTGAGTCTCAGAGATGTATGCATACAATACACCGGCACTGTATTCAGAGAGACAGGACATGTTCGCTACAGTCCGAACACTCGTTGAGGACCTAGTCTTAGAGGTCGCCAAATGGCGGCTCATGCGTTCTAGTTTGGTAGCTCTCTTTTCTTCCTCTGTCCTTAGCTGCAACAAAAACTCAGCAAAGTCGAGGGGCTCATCAGTTTTCAGCTCTAGCTGGAAGACGAGATCGTGGTGCCAACAGCCACGCTTGAACTGTTTCATCAAATGATGGTTTACGTCAGACGGCCTTACTCATCCCCTTTTCACCGTGGTGCTCAGCAACGTTTGCAACCTTTGCAGATAAATAGAAGCCTTCTCTCCAGGATCTTGATTTGTATTAAAGAATTTTACAAGGCCATAAGCAGACTCCAGCAGCCTCATGTAATCTCTGGGGTGAGCTGAGGAATCTAACTTCCTCACAACATCAGAAGCTGGGGGAAGCAAACTCTCTAATATTTTTCTTCACTGCACTTCAATAGAAACATGGTCATGGAACATCAACTCTACATGAAGCAGACATGTTTCAAAGTCAGCTTCACCTGGTGGCTTGGACATATTGCCTGAGAAAGAGTGCAACCTCTTAGACTGATTTTGTGAACTGGAAGCATAATTTTTTATCACGTGTTCAACAACAATGCATCTTACATCTGGTGGATTAAGCACACCATCATCTAGGTCGTCAGATTAAGTGAGGGCGCCTCTCCCTCTAGGTGTCAATTTGGACTTTATCTTTACTTGCTCAGATGCCCCTAAGGAGGGCTTCTGATGGCTAAGAATCCTTCTAGATCTACGAATTAGGGGAGTCACGCTATGGTCAGAATCAGTGCAGCTAGCGTCGTCTGAATCACTAGAATTACTGGGGTCTAGGACAGCCTGTGCGAGTGCTTCAATGCTATCTAGACGCCACGTTATATTGGTGTCACTGACATTCTGTATGCAAAAGGGCAACTTGGGCCCGATCAGGGCATTAGCAAGACCTGACTCAAATTCCACAATGACAGAACACTTACCATCTTTTGTGCTTGGCACCCTCACTATTTTAGCTACTTTGCCATACTTTTCAAGAGTTGCAGTAATATCATCATCAGTATCAGTCTGGGCAATGTCTAGCAGGACAACAGATTGCTCTGCTTTAACACTGTATTTCTGTTCAACATCCATGTTTAATGGATGTTCAACATCCATCACTCAGTGTAAACAAATACACAAATACACAAAGTGTAAACAAATACACAAATACATAAAATACAACTCATAAAACACTTGCAAGCTCACCTATTTTGGTCATGTACAAAACACTCCTGGCTGGCTCGCCACAAAATGTAGCCTCCTTTAACTTGAGTAATAAATGTTTGCACCCAAGATCAGAACTAGGTTCGATTCTAGGAGTGAATTGTCTAAGACCACAGATTGAGCAGAAAAAGGGCAGTAGCAATGTTTAATAAACACCACATGAATTTATGAACCACAAACAGCATAGAAAGAAACTAATAATTTCCCCAATAGCCAGTCAATGTAAAAAATTAGTCAAGTCAATAACCCAATGTCAGTTTCAGCTCAGCTCCTCTGTGCATGTCAAAACTCAAAAAAGAGATTTGTACGTACTTTGTAATGTTGAATAAAAGTTTGTGTGTATCACTACCCTTGCAGTGTAAAAAATACTGTTGGAGATCTCAAAAGGAAAGCTTATCTGTATCCAAAGAGAACGTGTCCAGTCCACTGGCTAGGGCCAGTTAATGGGCACTGGCTGCAATCGTATCCAGGATCGCTGGCTCACCGTGTAGGTTTCCTCTCTCGCTCTTTCTCTCTCTCTCTCAGTGGTAAGAAATACACAACCAAAAAAAAACAATTGGAGATTCAAAGAAGATTCAGGAAAAAAAGAAAAGGCACATTCAATCAGTGATATACCAAAACAAAACCCTCTGACTCATTTCACATACCAACAATATGGATTAAACAACTCTTTCTCTAAACTCCTGGCGATTCTTTCCCACATGGAAAAGAACGCTATACTTCTCTAGCTCAACAGGTAGAACCGCCCAGCCACATAAACGCTACAGCGCCATCTAGGGCGCCATCAAAAAAGCCTTCCAAAAAAGCGCCATCAAAAAGCCTTCCTTTAACAGACTTTTTGACCCTGTGCATTTTAGATGGGCTACACAATGTATGGACAGCTTAGGTCTATTTGATTTAGAGATCAACCAATATGGGTTTTTCTAAAGCCGATGTCGATATTTAGAAGTCAGGGCCAGCCAATGGCCGGTATATGCTGCCGATATTTTTTTGGCCAATAATTAGACATTTCCTTTCTGTTTATGTAGTAAAATATCACACTAATAATAACAAAGGATACATGAAATTTATCAACTTAACATTTATTTAACACTGACTAATCATAAACAAACAAATAAAACTGTAAATGTCTATACAATAAATAAATATATAACATGTTAACTTGATGAATAATTTGTAAACAAAAAGTTTTCGAGTTACAAACTATTCCTGAGGGAAGACAAAATCTAGTCTCTTAATCAAGTCCCTGAGTCTTCTTCAGCCCACCTATCTCTCACTGAAAGTTCTTAGTATTCCCAGTTTAAGAGCTGCAGGTTGTGCAGGAAACAAAAATGTTCGTAATATGAATGTAAATTCAGCAACATTTCCATATAAAATATAACTGTATAAATTTAGAAAGCGCATCTTGAGATGGTAAAATACTGCTGTACTTAGAGGCGGGGGTCTGTAATGGATGTCAGCATTGACCCAGGGTATCTGTTTGGGAAATGACCGGACAGTTTTCGTGGGGGTGCACGCAGGTCTTAATAAAATCAGTGACCACAGTGGTGTACTCGTCCAGGTCAGGGCATGAGTCTCTGAACATGTCCCAGTTCACACAGTCAAAGCAGTCCTGAAGCTTCTCCTCTCCCTAATGTGTCCAGTGCTGCACTGTGCGTGTCACCGGCTCTTCGCGCTTTACTCTCTGCCTGTAAGCAGGCAGCAATGGCTTGCGCTGTGGTTCCAAAGCACCAAGGTGAGCGTGAGGCAGAGAGCGGTATGCCCTTTGATGTTCTGTGTAGCAGGGGTTTTTTTTAAGTAGCATTTTTTTAGCTGTGTAGCATTTTTTAAGCGTAATGCATCAGACTGTGTTTAAATTGAAATTAAAGTGTTTTGGGAGCATATTTGGGGGCATATTTAGGGTTTACACTGTAAAAAATGCATTGTTTTGCATTTTTTTTTTGTTTCACCAAAACATGTTTTTTCACTATACCCCGGTGCTCTTGGATCTTGTATATATTAGGGCATTAATGAGACCAGATTTTTTCAAGTCGACTAGTCGGTCAGCAAAGTCAAAGTTGAGTCAACTAGTCATTTGATGACGTCACACACGCAACGGAAGAACATAGGCGTCCAACACTGTAACATTAACAGTTAGCATGACAATTAAACAAAACAAAATAAAACAAAGGCTGATACCTTGAATTTTCTGGCAAATGTAAGTGTACAACTGCGAGTGGGAACAATTTAAGCAGCTGCAGGACAACTCCCTGCAGTGCTAGTGTTAGCCATGTTAGTTAGTGGTGCATTTCAGCTGCAGAATGCCGGTACTGTTACTGTACTTTAACTAGCTGTTGTTGGAGCTTTTTCGGTTAGCTCAAGAAGCTATATCTGATCTTTGCTGGCCCAATGATCATATGGCACGAGTTTACAATAAGCTACTCAGCCAGCATTAGGCTAAATAGGCTTATCATGCTTTTTCGGTTAGCTGCATGTGAAAAAAGTCTTGGACTATTTGAGTATTTGAGTATTTTTAAAAGATTTAGAAGATTTACCTATTACAAATGCTTTGGGAGCAGGGGCAGGCAGACAATGATAGCCATTGACACATGGCCAGGCAGACAATGACAGCAACCACATGGCCATTAACAGGGGGATGTGGGAGTTACAGGTGTGAAACAACCATCTAAATAATATGCATGTGAAAGAGCAGAGAAAAAGTACCTACTCTTATGTAGCTTCAAGAAATGTTATTCTTTCTTGTAAAAGAATAACATTTCAGAATGCTTGCTTACCTTTTTGTAGTTCCAATTTAAAAAGTCTTGCTCAGACATATTTGGGGTGTGTTTTTTTACTTTGTTTGAAGACCTCTGGAAATATTTTTTTTGTCATGTTTACACAATATAAAAACTAATTTTACAGTACATTATTTATAGGGCTATTTACATTCTAGCTGTGGGAGTTCAGTGTGTTAACTCTACAGTATGAATACAAGATTACCATTATATTTTCTTTATAGGTAATGTATTTAAAATTGAATTAAAGTGTTTTGGGAGCATATCTGGAGACATATTTAGGATTTACGCTAAACATTTTAGTCATTTTGTTTGCACATCACATCACAGTTTTTCACTATACGCAGGTGCCCTTATAACATAAATATATATATAGCTTCATAAGCTAACCGAAAAAGCTCCGACAACATCTAGTAAAACAGATATTAAGCTACTTACTCATATAAATATACAGGACTCACAGATCCAGTCACACACTCGATTTTTTATGAGAACCAAACTCATCGTTTTACACGGAAATCTCCACAACAACGCTGGACCTGCAAATATTCTACACATTTATTTTCATGGCAATAATTTTTTATGCATTTTATCTCTAAATTATTAAGAAAAATGTATTTTGTAACATAAACAGTAGGGATGCGCTGAAATTGTCACGGCCCTGTCCTGTTTGTTAAGATGAGGAGGAAAAGCACCAGCGCAGACTTCCATGATCTTTGTACGAAGGTTTATTTAGACAAACGTAGACACAGGGAAAAACAGTACAGGGATTATCGGAGGAATGTGAGGGTATGCAATCGTGAGGAACCACAGGGGAAGTGACAATAAATACCGGGAATACAAGACCGGGGACCAATGAGGATAAATAATGGCAAAGAGGCGTGGGAAGTGATCAGTGAGATACAGAGCAGGTGGTGATCGAGTCCTCTGAAACATTAAGGCAGTTCGTGGGTTCAAGGCGACCCCCAGTGGCCGCATGTGGGAACTACCACACGATCATATCCCTGATTGTGACAGAAATGATTTCTTTGCCAAAACGGAAAATGAGGAAACACTTGGCTGAAAACCGAAACCAAACCACTGAAAGAAATTATTATTAAATTATTAAAAGAATAAATCTGTTACAAAAATTTATTTATCATTCAAACAATGCACAGTATAAAATTACGAATGAATAGCCTAAAAGCAAGAAAGATGAAATGTAATACAATTAAATACATTCTCTATATAAACTAGTGAATTCAAGTGCATTTTAATATTCTGAGCGAAGTGCATGAACACAGTGCATTCAGAACAATTGCTTTAAAACTGCTGAAAGATAAACAACATTCTCTGTAGGCCTTTAACAAAATAGTGTATTAAATATTTTGGATGCAGTGGGTGTGCTCAAAGGGTGTGCCTTTTCTGTGCTCAATCGGGATGTTTTGATTTTATATAATAAATTGATCCTGACATTGATAAAATCTTTGTAGATGCACCCTCACTAGTAATTTCGGCATTGCACACTTTACAAACGGCTTTCCGTGAAAATAAACCCAGTAGTTTTATTACTGTACTGTAAATTATACTAAAAGAGGCTGTTGAGCTCAGTCGCCGTCCAAATGTCTGCGCCTCTACAATAAGACACGCCACTGATGAACAGTAAATTACTGAACTGTAAAAATTATTGGTGATCACCCCTACACTCTACTGTATTTACCTGTTTATACCAGAGAAAAATGCCCATGCATGAATTACAGTACAGTACAGTACAGTACAATTAATATTTTCATTAGGGGTAATGTATTAAACTGAGTTTAAAATTTAATTAAAATATTTTGGGAGCATATTTGGGGCATATTATTATTTTTTTTTTATTTTTTATTATTTATTTATTTTTTATTATTATTATCATCACTATTATTATTATAACAAAAACAACAACAATTTATTTATGCCTACGGTTGCCTAAGCACTCTTACAAGCAGCCTTTGCGGCCATTTGCTTCCTGGGCGCCTTACCAGCGGTGGATTTGCCGGCAGTCTGCTTTTCTTGCCATAGTATTGTGAGATGGTGTTTTGCCACAAAAAAACCCCAAAAATAACTAGACTGAATTGCCGCAGAGAAAATGCGCTTGCTTAAATGCAGTGTGCTTGCTTAAATGCAATGTGCTTGCTTAAATGCAGAACAAAGCATTAGCATTAACATTAGCATTAACTTTAACATTAACATAATATTAGCATTAACATACCATTAACATCAGCAATAGCATTAACTTTAACATTAACATAATATTAGCATTAACATACCATTAACATCAGCAATAGCATTAACAAAGCATTAACATTACATTAGCATAACATTAGTGTGTCCCAATACTTTTGGCCACATAGAACAACAGCAGCCTTTTAGCGTGGGTACGCGAATAGTGGGAT
>JBBJLR010037728.1:0-12300 GCA_037577145.1 Brachypetersius gabonensis
AACAAAGAGCATCTAACTGAAGTCCTGAACCAGTGAAGAACCAGGAGCAGATGATTCCAGATGATCAGGCGCTGATCGGTATACTGGTGGTGCTGAATGCTGAGTGGTTGGAACTCCCTTATCCAGACTCATTGTATCTTTAGGCACTTTGCAGCCTGTCACAGTGAAACATTTGTTCTACTCAATGTGCCAAAGATAAGACAGTTTTACAAACACAAAATAGCAGGAACTATACTCAAGCACAGTACTGTATAATTTACTGTATAAATAATCCCCTAATTTGTATTTGTAGAGTATCTATGACTCCGGTCATAATTTTTTTTTTTTAATGTTTTTAATTTTTTTTTATAATTTTTTTAATTGCATTTAACTGCCTTATCACCATCATTAAAATTTGTGTCAATATTTGAAATGGGTCAAGCTGTGACTGTGATCAGTTGAATATTAGCATTGTCTTCTTTGTAGAGAAGTTAGAACGCTAAGAACTGGTTTTACTGTAGGGGCTTCTCACTCTTCCCTATTCACCCCTCACTGCTCAGTGGCAGCTCAACGCAAACACAGAGCACTGTCGATGCCAAGAAACCTGGCTGTCAGTTAGGTTTCTGTTCTCTGGGGGCTAAACCTTGTGTCCTCCAGGCTGCTGCTGTGCTGTCCTGTCCTCTGAAGCTGAGGGCAGCCAGAATAGGCTCTCTATTGCTGAACAGGACATACAGGGTATATCCAGATCAGCAGTCACTTTACATTTATCAACCCAGGAACACTGTCCCTGTCCGAAGAGCCCTCTACCACAGTTCTCCCTCTCTCTCTATTTCTCTCTCGTTCTCTTTCTCACTCTCACAAACGCACACACACACATTTCTTTCTTGCTTTCTATCACCAAGAACATTTTGCCAATGTTCTATATCTGACTTTAAAGACAAAAAAAGTCAGTACTCAAACTTTCTTTCCTCTGATCTAGAAAATACAAGCACATGTTTATTCTCCTCTTGTAACTGATAAACATGCAGAGACGGATAGATTGATAGCTAGTTTGAGAAAACAGCTACTCCAATCATTATACATTAATCTGCTTAGCTTGTCATGTGTGTAGGTGGTGTTTAAAAAGGACTAACAGCAGGTCAACAATTATACAACCTTTTTTACAGGTTTATACAACATACTTTGCATTGAAAGAAATAAAATAACACTGGCAGTCCTGCAGCAAAAATCTTTAATATTATTATAATGATGAGCTATATTAGGGATGGGTATTTTTTCCTAATTTTCCCAAATTTTATTCAGTGTTTTACATACTAAGCTACTTAGCTGCACTAATCCCATTTAAACCTAAAAGAAACCTAATACCGAAGCATCAAGTAGTTTGATGTTTAAGTACCGCTGATGTTCATGATATGCTCAGAAAATGTATCCCAATCACAATAAATATTTCCACCTCAACATAATTAATTTTATTCTTTATGACAAACTACACATGCCTTTTTTGAACTCACTTTGTAGGTTAAGACACACAGTGACCTACGTATGAATCATTCAATCAGAACACAGACCATCTAACTGAAGTCCTGAACCAGTGAAGAACCAGGAGCAGATGATTCTAGATGATCAGGCTATGATCAGTATACTGGTGGTGCTGAATGCTGAGTGGTTGAAACGCCTTTATTTAGGCCCCTTGTATCATAAGACACTTTGCAGCCTGTCACAGTTAGACATATTTTCCTATTTCTTTCAGTGAGTCTACTCAATATACCAAAGATAAGCCAGTTTGACAGACATAAAAACAGTATTTTTGCACCAAAAAGGTAAATCAAAAATGGGATGTGACTATATACACTATAGTCTATAAGTGTTATATACACACTTCTATATATTATATTGATCTATTAATTAATTACTTTCCTCTGGGATCAATAAAGTTTTCTGATTCCAAAACTATATGAATCCAAATTCTGTAATTACAAAAAGGGATCTTTAATGCATCTATTAGCCTGAAAAATACAAGCTCAAAGGACCTGATGACATTTCCTGGTTCTTTGAGAGACAGCGAGAGAGATAAAGGTGTGTGTGTGTGAGTTATATAGGAAAAAAAAACTGACCTCTTCAGATTGAGTAGAGCCCATGGGATGCCAGTGGGGGTCTTGAATGCCGGCAACAGCTTCTCTCCTAGTTCTATAGCTTTCCTCCTGAACACCTGAGAGAGAGAGAGAGAGAGACAGACAGACAGAGAGAGAGAGACAGAGAGAGAAAGACAGACAGCGAGAGAGGGAGGGAAAGAGAGAGAAAGAGAGAGGGAGGGAGGGAGAGAAAGAGAGAGAGAGGGAGGGAGTAAGAGAGAAAGAGAGAGAGAGGGAGAGAAAGGGAGGGAGAGAAAGAGGGGGAGAGAAAGAGGGGAAGAGAGAAAAAGAGAGGGAGAGAGAGAAAGGGAGAGAGAGAGGGAGAGAGAGAGTCATCAATCTTGCCGTAAACCTGCTGTCAAGTGCCGTCAGGTCCCTCCTGTCCACAGACACTACAGCACACGACATATGGCTCTGCTACCTGCCCTAGACCCACCCTGCCCTCTCACTCTTCTTCTGTTACTCTTGGGTGGCTTCATTCCACTGACAGACAGACAGACGGACACAGAGGCTGCCTGTGTGTGGAGACTAGGATCCTGCAGCAGCCTGATAAGAACAGATCAGATAAAGTGTTGTTTGTGTGAGGGATCCGGCCCGCTCTTAACCTGTGCTCTGTCTGCCATCTTCTCTTAGCATCTTTTTCACTCAAACTCATTCCTTTCTCATAAAAGGGGACAAGGGGACATTCTGATTTAGGCTTTTTTACACTCAGTCCAGTCCTAGGTTTTCCAATATTAAGCATCTGCCAAAGCAAAGTATAATGTAATGCTTTTATTTTAAATGTATATATTTATAATGTTAAGTGAATCTCAAAATGATTTTCAGGAATGCTTGAATACAGAAGAATGTGGACCATATGAGAGTCTCTTAGGACTAGTTTTAGAACCACAGTCATAAATACCACAGAACACATATTTAAGTACATGACTAGTAAATGCCAACTAAAGCAAATCCAGTTATACAGTTATTCAAGAGTCAGTTAACAAAGTCCAAAATGACCATTCTGTGGTGTCTTGAATGGTCATATATGTTTGAATGGTTTATATATGTTTAGTGTAACATATATAAAGTGTCCATTTTTTATATGTGAACACATCACAGCACAATGGGAACACTAAAAAAAGTTCTCTGCATTAAACCATTCACCAAGTGAAGCAGCGAGGAGCACAGCGCCCGGGGAGCAGTGTGTGGGGACGGCAGCTTACTCAACGGTACCTTGGGATTCAAACCCACAACCTTCTGATCACAGGGGCAACTCCATGTCCAATAGGCCATAAGGACATGTAATAAGACAGTCCTTTCTCCCAGCTTGGAATGAGCAGTTGTGGCAAAATAGGTAACGGCTACCAAATCAAAATATTAGCTAAACTTATTCTCTCCAGTATCTGCGTTTTGACAAAACATCAATAGAAACACTGGCATTGCAGATCCTGGATCTAAGTATTTTCCACTTTAAATGGCATTGTCCCACAGCACAGCCTTTTAAAAAGCTTGCTACATTCTAAAAATGTTCCTCACTGCTGAAAGTTAAGAACAATTTCTGAATTTCTCAACTCTGTGACAGATTCTCTGTGACTCTAAAACATATTCTTTCTGATTGAGTTGCCACCTATCACCATATTTCTTGGACCATCCTGGATTTACCTGGATCATAAATGGTTTTAGTTGTCTTTGCTGGTCACAAAAACAAACAAAAAATGGTTTGGAATCCAAGAATTATTATTTATCAAGTTTTGTTTAATCTTAAAATGTTTATATACATATATTCGGCCTGACTCACAACAAGAACTCAGATGTTTCTGTAGACTGCATTGTGAACATAGCTACCGGTTCCACTAACTGAGTGTCTAGGAATTTTACAAGACTGAGGTGTATAACCCTTATTTTTGCCTATCGTGCTGAAAAGCCATCTTATAACCCGCACACCTACAGCTGAGACCTTGACAAACAGAAGGAGGACGAGGATCTACAAGGTTCTACTCCCAACAATGTCCTATATACAGACAAAACAAGCAACAGAACATTTGTTAGTAAGTAAGCACTGCTCAGATAAAAACTATTTGACAGCACTGAGGTGATTCTTACTCAATCAGAGTACTGTGGATGTCCTCAGACTTCACCACCCTGAGAAGTAGCCTCTTCAGAAGATCCTTTAGGGGGCTTCTTAGGTCTTTCACCCAGCCAATCACTTTAGAGCAGCACCAATCATGTTTGTCAGGACAACGGCTGCGGAGGCTCCAGAAAGCTGCATGCAAATCGCACTCGGGAGAACCAGGATTTGCTGGAGTTCCTTACATAATCCAATCCAAAAGCGTCTCTTCAGCACCGGCACAAAACAGTGAGCAAGACTTGCGAAATCTGAAGGGATTAGAGGACAGAGGACTGCTGTCTGACAGCCCGTCAGAGTTAAGAGGCAAAGTAAAAGAGCACAGATGTCCATAAAAAAATTAACTGGTTGAAAAAGGAGAGCCCAGGCATGGTGGTGATGGTCCTTCAAATAGGGAAATTAAGCCTAAATGTTCAGGAGCTGAAGTGAGGAAATGGCACCAGTGCAGACAGGCTTGAGTGTTCACCTCACTAAATTACTGACTCCATTCACTCTGGAGCTCATCTTTTCTTCTGAGTTCCCCACCGAACCAAGGGACATCACAGACTGGGGTTTAAAGAGTCATCTCAGACACACTGTGTGCTTGTCCTTGGCACATCAAGACACGGTCAGCTGTTAACCTGTGGCTCTAAATTCAGAGCAGAATTCCCCAGCTTGGCTTAGTCTCCACTCTGGAGTTAACTAGGCCACTGGTCTGCTTTTTCACACGCCATGAGTGTGTGTCTGATGTCTTCAGACACTGCAGCAAGCTTTCTGAGGGAAGCATCATCTCCACATCCACACGAAGCATTCAGAAAACCATCTGTGCTCATGCGCTGACATTAGGCCAGTGTAAGAAGATGTAATGGAAAGTAACCCAACAACGCTTCATAGGCAATAATGACCATTCTGGAGAACAAACACAGCACTTGGTAAATAACATTAAGGAACATGTACTTGTGACAGTAACAAGCCTATATACAGTTTCTTCTGCAGGTATCCCCAGGCTGCGGCAAACCATCTGAAGCATAGAGAGCATTTGACCCATAGGTTCAGGGTATCAAGGCCTCAGAGAAGTTAAACACTATGAACACACCATTCTTCATAGTCTCTCAAGTATCAATACCTGAATTGATTTTGATTTTGTAACATGTAATACATAAATGTGCATTTGGCTTCTCCACTAGGGGAGCTGTTCAGTCTCTTATGCGTGTCTTTCAACCCTTTTTCGAAGCCATACATGCAATTCAGCCCTATTTTCTACAGGCTCTGTAGTTCAATTATTTTAATATGTTTACAACAATTTCCACAAACATGCCCAAAGAAACAGCGATGAACCCACACCAACAAGTCACAGACACATATTTGCAGCTCTCAACAGAAGTGAAATATTTTAAGAACATTTGTTACTCAGTATATTAAATAGAATGCATCAAAATATTCATTAAATCCATTGATGTTCAAAGACAACATAGAGACAAAGTCTAGGCAACAGCTGAATGTTCTCGATTGATTTTAATAGGATGTTATTGTACTATCACTTATAGATATCGTCCAGGTCTAGCTGACTTTTTTACATCAGCTGCACAAATATTTCAAGATCAGAAGGAGATGGTCTTTGATTAATGCCTATAATAAAGACTGTTAGTCTCGGAGTAAACGCCAAGCCTCTGAATGAAGAACCTGGCTCTCAAGTCATCAGTCAAGCTGCCAAGAGTGATCGGACAGCTCATAAGATCATGAAGCAGTGATGACAAAGGTGTACTGAAGAACAGATGTGTCAAAAGTAACCCCATATATGTAACACATGACTGAGCACATATCCTTGACTGAGCACAAACTGAGAGGTTTACCATGCTATAAGTAAAAGTTCTGCTCTAATTAGGCCTACTGGGCTCATACTGTTAACACACTGTCTACAAAGCTGAAGCTGAAGTAGGGGTTTTCTTTAGGACATCAGGGGTGTTCAACTTGGGTCCTGGAAAGGAAGTGTCCAGCACCAGTAAGGTGCTCAAACACTCCTGATCCAGCTGTAATCGGCTGGTTTAGTGGGTGTGCATCAGCAGTTGGATTACCGTAATGAAACTGCTAACTGCCATGGACCATGCCATGTATGTAAATGTACCAGGACCAGAGTTAAACATTCCTGTATTTGCAGGAGTTTCTGGGAAAGAACAAGGTTAGATCATAATTCCCAATGAGCCACAATTAAAAAAGCTTAACAGCTCTGAATAACAAACTGTACAACACACACACAGAACTAAATGCAGCATATACACACTAAACCGGTCAGCATACACCAAAATACCCTGTATATTAAAAAACTGCATATTTCATCCAATCATATTTGCTCTTTCTGCACAAGAATGTAATGTTGTCGATATCTCTGTTTCTGTCAGAGATGTTCACAAGTCATTTTTACCAAGTCCAAGTCAAGTCTGAAGTCTTTGAGTGCCAACGTTTACAAACGACGGCTCTAAATGTGGGATGTTTGAGCTGTCAATGTTGAGCTCAATGTTTAGAAGACATGCAAACTGGCCCCGTCCTGTGATTACAATTGGCTGTTGCTTAGCAGGGGGCGGGACTGCGTGCTGTGATCTGCCCTCACCAACATGGAGGATTTGCCTTAAATGATCTTAAATTTAAATGTTAAATATGAAAAATATATCTTGCACTCTAAATGTGAAACTCCACAGTTAGTTAGGGCTCTGTGACCCCTTTCCAACGACCGCTCAAAAAACGTTATTAGCTGAAAACTGTTTCTCAGACAAAAGTAATGGGACACCGGGGCGAAGTGAATAGTCGTTGGAAAGAGAGCGAGACATAACATGGTTTACGAGTTACGACTCATGAGTCACAGCACCCGAGTCCGAGACAAGTCTCAAGTTATTGCTGGCGAGTCTAAAGTCAAGTCACAAATCTTTGTTTGTACGTCTTATGTGCGACTCGAGACCCCATCTTTGGTTTCTGTTACACTTAATGACTCTGCTGCCAGAATACAGTATTATACAGTATTCACTCACGCTAGTGATGTTACTGCTGGACTCTATGTTGCCTGGACTGTATACTGTCCTGTAAATTATTATACTGTTGCTCTCACTCTTACAGCCCTCTCCTGCCTACAATTGTGTGACCTAGTCTTATATGCTATTGCTCTTTTGTTGCACTTTAGTTCTGGAAGAATGTTGTTTCATTTCATTGTGTACTGTGTTGATGGCTGAAATGACAAACACCCACTTGACTTCAGAGTACCACCTTTCAAAGGCGAGGTATTAATAAGGATAAAAAGTAGGCATTTTCAGCATTAAGCTAAACCTCTTCTGTACATACAAATAAAGCACTTAAGGCTTCCTTGCACTTTATTCTAAATACCGACAGTATTGTTTTTTCCTTCATTCCTATTTGTCTCTCATTCAAGGGTGCCAAGTATGGAAGCGCCAATGGTAATTTACAACTGTCAACCCTTTTTAGACCAGTCTTAGACTTAATTAGGCTAAACTCTATACAGCAAAGAACCTGAAGAAACTTGAAGTGGGCAAAACATTTTCATCTTTAATTGGTTTCTTCCTAGAGCCCAGGTTGTTGTTTTATAGAGTCCTAAGTTTCAGAGGTGTTAAAACGTGTGTGTGTACGTGTGTTTGCATGATTTCCTTAGCCCACAGTTTGCTAGTCGTGTCCATTGGGACTGCCAGCAGAGGGCTGACTGTCTAAATAAGATGAATTACTTTGCCAGTGCAGGTTGACCAGAGAACCTTGTGGTCCTTAACCAAATTAGTGTCTGAGTCTACAGGAAGCTGACTGGACCACACTGCAGAACCCATCAACGGTCCACCTAGTCTCCAAACCATCAGTCTACATATGTTGGTGTGGAACTGAATATTTTTGAACGACTGATCTATTTTCCTCCAATAGGGAAAGGGTTCAGTCTTGCTTTGTGCATCAAATTTTAAAACAAATGTAGAATTTTGACGAAATAAAAAATCAACTGGATTCCAACTGAAACCAACAGCTAAATGTCGTGAATGTAAATGATAAAGCGGCTCCATGACATATAATGTTTGTTATCAAGCTCTTTCTTCATATGAACTAACCCCTATACGCTTTGTTTAATCTGTTGTTGGGCCTAATCTAATCTCACCTTGGAACTAACTAACATAACACCGCAAACAACTCAAAGCAGACACAGACGGTTTCAGTGAAAAATGCATTTAAGTCGACTGTTAATTAATGTTTAGGTATAAAGAACTGAAAAAGAAATGACTTAACCACCTCTGAAGAGCACTACTGTACATGTGCTCCTGGCTGGATGAAAATCACTGATAAACGACAATGCACTAAATGGAAGTAATGCTTCAAAATTTCATCAAACAGAGTGCTGTCTCTACAGATTCCCCCGGAGGGCTGATTAAGGCCTGAAAGATTAACTGCAGAAAAAGGGAAGCTATTATCAGATCAAACAAAGGTAATCAGGAAAGAGCACCATGCATACAGCACAAGGTCAGCTTGCATTACGAAATGAAAACCAAAAGAATTCATAATCTGTTTTCAGGCAGAAACCTAAGTCACTGAGCAGAAGGCTGACCTGGGCGGCTTCTGGGGAGAGACCAGGCAAAACGTAGCTTCAAAAACAGAATAAATATTTATGGCAATGAGAAGAACAACCAGAGGTCTGCATATAAAAGTTTCTCCCAGTGGGTTTCTGACACCCTTCAGATGTGTCTGTTTCCGCGGTCTGGGCAGGGAGAGCCAGTCGGACCTGAAGCAATCAGGCCTTTTCTTTAAATGAATGGTGATGTTGAGCCATAAAGCTGAACCGCAGGATACTATTATGGTACGTGTTGTTGTTACATCTGTTGTACCTGCCTAACTGTTCTAACCCCATCCCAGCAGTAAGCATAATTTGGGATCACTTAACGGCATTATGACTGCTCTGAATTTAAAGGGCTTGCACAATAGATCACGCCCCACAACTAGCAGGAGACAGTTTTGAAAAGGGTACTTAAAAGCAATTACTCTGCTCATTTGCAAAGATTTATTCGAAGTCAGTGAAGTGAGATCAGTACAGTCCATAAAGCATAATCTAGGCAATTTCTCAAGGCATTTATTTAGGAGAGGGGAAGGCAGACAATGGGGGAAGCAAATTGGAGGGGGGGCGGGGTGTACAGAGGGGTCCTGAGGAGCCTAAAATCCCTCTGAACTCAAACACTGATGGAACAAAGCTTTGATAATCCTTGGTGGATTCAAAAAATTGATTAGCAGGAGGAAAAACCCTGATGGCACTGCCTGGCCCAAGTTTATTCCAAACTCTGTGTCTGAGTACCCCAGCTATATTCTGGTGCCTTTAACACCCTGATAAAGTTCTGATCCAGCTAATAAACAAGTTAATCCTGGTGGGCAGCTGGTGGTCTAGTGGTTCGAGCATTCGCCCTTCGTTCTGAAAGCCATTGGTTCGAGTCCCAGGTCTGCTAGTGGCACCACTGCTGTACCCTTGACCAAAGTAACATCACGCACTGCCTGCTGCTTCACTTGGTGAATGGGTTAAATGGTTTAATGGGAGCCGCTGCAACAGTAGATGCTCTTTCTTGGGATGTCTGAGATGAACAGTTCTGAGGAAAGGATGCAACTTGCTCCCAGCTGGGTTTCTTCATGACTGCCAGACCACTAATGGGACACAGGCTGGGCTGGAGTTACAGCGAGCCACACAATGATGTCCATTCAGAGGAGTTAAGTGCCTGGAGCTGGACCTGATAGAACCAGGATTTCTTTCTCTGGCACGGCAGAGAAAGAAAGACTCCAGGAGACTGTCCAACCACACTTGCTACTGCCATCATTAAAGTAACAAATTTCAAAGCACATGATCAGTGGAACTTCTTTCCACTCCAGTGTAATTTGGAATCTGATTGGGCCATGAAGAAAAAAAAGAAAAAGAAATACTAAGACGGCTCTAATCTACTCAAGACGTGGACGCATCCTGCACCCCTTCGGGCCCTGCGGAGGAACAAAGGAGAGGCTTGCAGAAATTCTTCCGCATGGAGATGTGGCTCTTCTTCTCTACTGGGCACATCAGAAAGCAGAAGATTCCCGATACACGACACGTCTATTGTCGTCCTTCGCTCATTTGTTTTTAGGGACTTAAAAATGAATTTGGCAGAAGTGGAACTGTGACTTGCCAAGACTATTATGCCCGCAGACGCCAGTGCAGTAATTTTGTACTAATGGCAAGGTCACTCCTGCAGGCGCATGGCAGGACAGGGCTGAGGAATAATTGATTTCCTCAGAAGCTGAGCAGATGCATTACGAGCCGGATCCGTAAGGCAACACGAGGCTGTTGTGCTCATGACAAATTCGAAATAAGCGAGCAGGCAGTGGGGAACGGGAGATAGGATTTTTATCAGTAGCAGATCCTGGCTCAGTTTGCTTCTTGGGCTCACAGAGGACCCTTTCAGTTTCTGCGGTCCAGCCCTGCCCTATAAAGCCCATACCATAGAGCAGTGGTTCCCAACCTTTTTTCCTTGAAGCCCCACTTGCCTGTGTGCAAGACAAGCCAGGCCCCCGCAACCCCTAAGGGGGGCCCGGGCCCCAAGTTGGGAACCACTGCCATAGAGGATGTTTTTTTCCATGCATGTTTTTCCTGGCAGATATTTCAAAGCCTCAAAGCAACTGGAACTGAAAAAAGTGATAAAGGATATAAATAAATGAATAAAAATTGTACAGCTCAACTAAGACTAAAAAATGGCCAGAGTAACTTATAACGAAGCTAAACATTGAATAAAACAGATAAATAAACAAACAAAACAAACAAATGCCATGATGTGATAACAACCTTTCGAGCCATCAGAAATCAGTGATTGTCAGTTTGGCTGCGGCCCACATTCGGCCCTGCCGTCGAGCAGCTTGGGTTTTATTTGCAATGGAATAGCGTTTGCTTGCGGTACCGTATGGTTCCTCGTGCCAGTGGAAAAGCACAATCAGAGAAGGGTCCTCTGTTGCATTAAGCCCATCAAGTCTGAGACCTGATATGCAGACAGATATGAGGAAGCTCTAGGCTCTAACATGCCTGTCACAACATAACAAAAGCAAGCTGTGTGAAGGGATGTCAGCTCACAAACGCCTCACCCCACTCGCCTGCCTCCCTCCTCTTGGCTCTGAGCGAGGGATTTAATGAAGATAGATCTTGGAGCACTGACAATGAAGACATTAATTATCCTGTCACCGTGGAGATTACTTTACAACAGCAACAGTACCTCTGGCCAGCATAACCAACGTCGCCTTGGCAGGATGGACATGCAATAGATTCATCCCATTCCATTAAGCACTTCAGCTCAGCGCTAAACTTTTCCATCACAACCAACTAGAATCCATCATTCTGCTTTACATTTAGTCCACACGCCCAGTACCGTCTCGCACAGTTTCTGTAGAAGTTTTTCAACCTAAAGCTTATTGAGCTTTCTTAGAAAACCTCTTTACTGCAGGGAAATGACCTTGCCCTGCTTGCCTATGCAGAAGCTTTTCGCCATAATTAGTACGGACGTTTCTCCTTTCAGGAAGCCACATGGGCTGAAAGCCTCCAATCAGTCCTCCACTAAAAAGAAATAGCCTAATTTAAACGTGAATGGAAATGATGCCACAGACTACCCGAGACTGCAAGTCAGTTCATTCCAGTTCTCAAGATCACTTAACCCACCCACTAGAAAACCCACCCCCTAGAGATGCATCTCAAGGACATTATTTTCAGCTTATTTTAAGGAAATTATCATTTTGTGGCACATAATTAATAAACATTATTACATAATCACTTCTTTGGAATGAATTAAGCATATTATAAAAAGTTAACTTAAAAGTTAGCACAGTTAACTTTCTCAATCATAAGTTTATGCCATTAACGAACAGAATATGGCTGCCTCATCTGTTGCACAACAAATACATTTAAACCAAGAAAGCAGAATATTTATAGAATAAATATATATTTCTTTATATTTTGTTGAGTAGATTAAAATGACAGAAATGTGAACAAAAATATTTTAAAGACAGGCTGCAAAGTGCCTAAAGATACAAGGAGCCTAGATAAAGGAGCTCCACACACTCAGCATTCAGCACCACCAG
>JBBJLR010037757.1:0-12297 GCA_037577145.1 Brachypetersius gabonensis
TTGTAGTTTTTGAAATTCTGGGAACTACTAGGAGTCCGGAGTTTTGTGATCTTAAGGAACGTGGCGGATTGTAGTGTCTCAGAAGACTGGTTAGGTCTGTGTAAGTAATACACAGAATTAATGTGTGCAGAACTAAACACTAGTGTCAGCCGTGGGCAAACCTTAAAACAGCTGAATTCACACTTTTGGATATTTGAGTGTATTATGAATCACTAGCCCAAGTTTTAATAGAGCACACAACCAATAGTCTCACCTCTATCAACTTGTCTCCTTTAACCATGTCCAAATGAAGCCCAGAGGCTGGTTTTCCTGCCCTAGTGCCAAGCAGAGTATTTGTTACCCCCCTAATAAGTGGCAGAAAACAACAAAGCCCCAGACCTGATTTACACTGAGGAAGGAACTCAGCATTATTCAAACCGTTTGCTCCACCATAAATAGACCAGCACTTGTGTTCTAATGCCCTGTTAAATGTAGAGAGGAAAGCAGACCATGAATCTGGTGAATAAGAAGCTAAACTCACCCTCATGATGGAAGTGTGACTGCCAGATAGAGAGCAGTTCATGTAGTTGGAAATCTATGTCGGTTTACACACAAAGCTCCACAGAAGCATGCGGCTGCTTTATAAAGTGTCCATTTGTCATATGTGAACACCCGGCAGCACAACATGCATTGTAACCTGAGGGTGTTTGGATCTGCGGCGGTTTATACCGAAAGCGTTTGGATCTGCGGCGGTTTAAACCGAGAGTGTCCACTGGGAAGTCCCCAAACGAGGAACCTATAAGAGCCACATGAAAAATACTTCTGTGTCGAACTGGAGAACCTGTATTTTTCCCGATGTCCTCACTGGATCACCGCTGGAAAGCGAAGTTTATTTTGTACTTTTTTACACTGTACAACCAGAGTTTGACAAAAGCTATACTATAACATGCACATCTTAAAATGTACTGAAGGTAATGATGTTGGCCTTATTTCATGCTGAGGAAACCCTGGGCTGAAACAGAACCACGGGAACCGACAGGGCCGGCTGTTCCTTTAAAAATCTCAGAGGAAACACAGAACACTGCAAATATAATATTATTTTAATAATTACAAAAAAGGAATACAACACCCGAGGAGCACATGGTCCTGGACGTACACCAGACTTTTCCTAGACATTTAAATAACCAAAAAAGCAAATGTTTTCCACTCCTAGTCCATATGTCCTCCTGCTCTGAACGCACCCTTTAACCCTTTTACTGAGCTGCAGTAGCACTTAACGCTTGTGCAAACCATTAATATCTGTGGAGGCCACAGCATCATCTCCCACTTTTGAGGGCCACAAAACAGCTGGGTCTGAAAAACGGGTCTATAAATGCAGAAAAGTGACTCAAATATGACCAAAGTGATCTCAAACATCTGAAAATAACAAAGCAAGACAAAATATAAGTCACATTTTCTCTAATTAGTGCAAACACGATATTTGGTTGCGTGCAAAAGTTTGGAGAATCCAGTCAAATTCCATGTTATCTTCATGGATCTTCAGTTTTACCAGGAGGTGTAAACTTTCACACTATAAACAAAAGAGTGTGGGTTTATTTTTATTTCTCTTTTTAGATCAATCGCAACACTGTATAGAAAAATCAAAGAGACCCAGCTGCTTCCCACAAAGCGTTTAGAAATAAGTCGACTTAAAGTGGTCGTCATCGATCGTTGAAAAAATGTGTCCTTCATTTACAAGAAACTTCAAGCAGGTCCTAGAAAACAAGGACAGTAAGGAGAAAAAAAGACAAGCAGGTGTTAAGTTTTCATATGCTATATCAGACACTGTCGATATTTATCAAATAAAACATTCCAGCTTTAATATAATAATAAAACCTCAGGTGAGACAACAAATCGCACTGAATGAGTTTTGAGAGACTTGATTTGTAGAAAACAGGAGAAGTGAAAGTAAAACCTACCCGATGTCGTACAGAGACAAAGATCCGAGCGCGGCCCTCAGGCTCCGGACACTGAGGCCCTCAGGAAATGGACAGTTTTTAATCAGGTTATACACCTACAGACACAGCACTGCACAGTTAACGCCTGCCATCACATCTCCTGCTGGTTTATTAAAAATCACTCCTCGCAACATCCAAGGTGGTGAGAAACCTGCATGATCGAGGACCAGCTGTCCCTGTCTTGCCCACTGCATCGGCCTCTTCGCCTTATAGCACAGCAGGAAAATAAGGCCATGCCTGACCCAGTCTGCCTCCCACCTCCTGGGACAGGCCCTGGTTATCCCTCACCCCCTGTAGCGCCTCCCTGTGGGTCTTCCAGCCTGCACATTAAGACCCTCACAGCAGCTTCAGAGCAGCTCTGGTGGTCTTCAGCCAAACCAGCAGGTCACCCCACTGCTGACTGACCAACACTGGCTCCCCATGGAGGTCTGAATTAGGCTCAGTCACAAACTCACCTACAGAGTGAATCTGGGTCTGGATCCAGCAACCTTAATCCCATCATTCAGCCTGATGTTCCTCCTCACTCTCTCCAGACTGGTCTCATTCTGGCAAAAATAGCTCCTACTTTTACCAAACCATGGTCAGTCAGCCAGAGAAGCTGTGCTGCTTTCAGTACTGAAGATATAAGGCTGATGTAGGCAGCAAGTAATAGAACCTTAAAACCCATGCAAACAGGACCCGCCCCCCTCCCCCCACCCCCCCAACAGTGTGGCACTTACTGACCACAGTGGACCTCGTGAAACCCCCCGCACAAATGTTCATATCCCTCTGTAAGACAAACTACATAATCACTTGTTTATTGGTGTCTTTTAGCTCCTTTCTCCAGCAGGTTTATTTAACAGAAGCAGGAGTTTGGGCAGCCTGGCTGTTTGGGCTCGGACTGGGAACCCGAACTGATTTGCTAAAGGAGCAGCATGTAGGTGTTAATGTGTCTTGACTGACTGTAATAACTATGAACGTTATTTTTGTCTGTTTGATCACTGTATCTGAGCCAAACGGCTGAATGTGCCTCCGGTGGATGTTCACCTACCCGGCTCTGATTGGCGGTGAAACCATACGATGTTGATTGGCTTGCATGCGACACATTATCGATAGTCGAGGTCACAGCTTTGTCCTTCTTCTAGAACAAAAGTCACAGATGCAAAACTGAAAGCCAGGTTAAGTTCAACTAGTGCTCAATTAAAACAATTTTTACCAACAGTAGTAGAAAGTAAAACTTGGACTTAATCCATTTGTCTTTGAGTCCAGCTCAAGTTAGTCTGACTTGGTGCAAGTTCCCAGCGTAGGCATTAGTCACCAAACGGGACCTTTCAAAGGCCTGCCATCAGTGAACTAAACCTCTGACTCAGCTGGTACATTTTTGCAGGTTAGTGACGATGGTTGTGCTTTGCTTATTCAGTAGACAAGAGAAATTACAGTTTAAATGCAGGTCAGTGAGGTTTGCGAGGGGTCCTGCTTCTCATTTTAGGGTTGAGAGATGCACTCCGTGCCTTTTAGCGAGGACAGCACAAACACTGGCTCTGCAGTGGCTTCTCGCCCAAAATTCCTCAAGATATCGACAAGAGCCAAATCAGAGTGGAGCTGTTCAGCTGCCTCTTCAACACGGTGGAGAAGACACAAAGAGAAGTAAAAAGCTTCCGTTTAATGAAAATTGCAGTTGAGCTGCATTATGGTTATAATCCATAGGTAAAATAAAGTACAGAGCTCACAATATTGTGCAACACAAGTCTTTTCCAAACATGTTCATAAGCTAGAATCTTCAACATCTGCTGTTCTCCAAATCCACCTGTTCATCACCAAAAGGGCACTGGGTGCTGTTTGGCGTCGGACCTCGTCGGGGCAATAGAAGTGTTTCCAAATTAACGGTAATAGAATAGTCTCTAATGGAACAGTCGGCCCGATATAAGGTTCAGGTTTTAATGATCGTAGGTCAGCTCGGACCCATCAGACAAAGACAGTAACAGTGACGATATAAACGGCCACAGAGCAGCGGTTCACACTCACCACAGTGCAGGAGCTGCAGTCACTGAGCAGGTGAGCCTGAACCACCTCTAGCATGTGGGAGGTGATCTCATTCAGGTCCTTCACGCGGCGAACACTAAACGCCACCATCGACCTGTGATTCTGATAAAGAACACAACACTACCGTCTAGAGTGACTGATCACACACACATGTTCTAATGCGTATACATGGATTTCCACAAGGCTTTAAAACACACCTGAGAGGAGCGAAGGCTGCCCACAACTCTGATGTAGGAGCCAGGAGGAATAACACAGGAACCTGTATCAGCATCCTAAAGGAAAAGCAAACACATGCAGTGGTGAGACAGTAGATCCAGTCTATGTTACAATCATCTATACTGTACCGTCTTCTGTACCTCAAGATCCATCCACTGTTTAACATCTAGAGAAGGTCCAGTCATGTCATCCACAGAGTATACAACATACCCCAGCGCCGGCTTCGTTCTTCTAACAACTCCCACTAGCGTCACCTGTACGATGAGGGTGGAATGTTATGCCGTAACATTAAGACGGAAGCAAACAGCTCCAACCCATCGAGGAATGGACTCCACATAATCTAAGGCAGGCCGGTTCAACTAGTGGCCCATGGCCCGGATCCGGCCCTTTAGAAATTATGGGCCGCAAGACGGCCAGTAAATCAGTGTGCGATTCGTGTAATATAATAAAATTATGGGTTTTGGATCATGATTGGCTGGTCGTTCCCCGCTATTTTCACCCAGATCGGTTATCTGCTGTGTTGTATAAAATTAGCCAATCCGAGCACGAAAGTTGTAACATTATTAGCCAATCGCAGCCGAAAGAGGCGGGAATCTCAGAAAATGGGTGGGTTTAAAAAAAAAAAACGAAAAAAACCCTCAAAAAAACAGAGCAGAGCTGGCAGTAAAGAAAGAGAAGCGAGGGGAGAATCTCTGTAGTTGTAGCTCGGTGATGTATCTACTATAACAACTTTAATGGTTCGAGTTCTCGTTTAGAACCGGACGGCATTAAAATGGAAACGACAGCCTGGACAGGACAAAATTCTGCAGTCCCCGAACCCCCAGTAACTTTCATATCTGGTCCCACTGGCTACTAAAGCTGAATAGCCCTGCTGTAAGGTGTGTTAGGATGTCTGGCAAAACAACTAGTTCTGTAGGCCTAGAACAAACAGACCAGCCCTAACTCTGCAGACAACTCTGTTGTCCTTTCTTGGGCCACTTTGGGCTGGTAACTAATCACATTACACTGGGAACGCTCCATAAGACCTCCATCAGATCTGCAATCCGATTCTTAGACTAACAACCATTTTTCTGCTCCTACAATAAAGCCCCATCCCAGACAGGCACAACTGTACTAATATGTATTTTTCACCTCAGTGGTTTTAATGTTGGGGTTGGTCTCGATGGTTTTAACAGCGTTTGTTTGAACATTACATCCACGTTAACATTCCTGTCCACGGCTGCAGCCCTGAGGAGTTCTTCATCCTGAGAGAACTGCACTCTCTCGTTTACTGGGCAGCAGAGAAGTCCATTCATAAAATAAAGGTTCCTTCCTGCCTGATCTTACTTCAGTACACTATGAGGAACTGGTTTATTACTTAAATACCATTAAATACATATTTGTAAAATATTCCTATAAAATGTTTGTCAATACCTTCCAGCACTAATTTATAAACATTACTGCTCTGCCACAGTCAGCCACAGAAAGCTGACATCTAAACTATAAAAAAATAAGCACGCTGTGCATGAAATACAGCGTCACAGTTGTATTTCGCGAAAATGTTTCCTAAAACTGCATTAAAACTGACCAAACGTCTAACAAAACATATATAAAATCTTGTCCAAATCTTATAGTTCTGTTACAAATATCATTGAATTATTAAGAATTATTATAATTAAATTAATAAAGGCTTTTCTGGTTTACTTAGATTCTTCTTAGGGTGCTTTCACACCTACAGCATTTGGCGCGCACTTAGTGTTTGGTCCCTTGGTTCGGTTCGTTTGCGTTGATGTGTCTCGGTACTTTGGTGCGCACCAAATCAATCAATCCGAGAACTCCCTGAAGGGGACCGCTTTATCCGCTCTACTTTGGTACGGTTCGTCTGGTGTAAAAGCAACCAAACCAAATTGGATGAAACGGTATAGTTTGATGCATTATGACTATCAGATGAAATACGGGATTGCACGTCTCTTCTTCCTGAAGTGCCGCGCAATGCGCCTTCGGTGAGATGAATAAATCAGGAAGTTGGTTTGTAGCCGAATCATGTTCGAAATGAGTTGTCTGGAAAAAATGATCTGCACGTATAATGTAATGTGCAAGGATCAGCGCAATGCAAAGCTGTTCCTCCATAATTATTGAAAGTGGCGCGATTTTCTGAAAATAGTCCGTTTCGGGTGCCGATGGTCTTCGCGGTCTGTTTTGGTTCGTTTAGAACTCTGCATATGTGAAAGCAAACCGTACCCACGTCTGTTTACTACATTGTAACATTTTTCTGATTGGTGCGGACTAAAGCAATCGAACTATAGGTGTGAAAGCCCCCTTAAAATTGCATTACTTGATCTGACTGAAACAGAAAATTCATTTTAATTACGAAATCACTAGATTTCCCTTCCAACACAGAAAATACAGATTTTATGTTTTAACCGGGCATTAATATGTGATGGTTTTGCTCAAATAAGCCATTCTTCATACTACTGAACCAGCGGAAACAGTGGACTTTACTGAACTAAAAGAAGTTTCTTGCGTTAAGTAAGTTCGGGTCACTTCTTTTAGACTAACAAAGTCCATTTCAGCTGGTTCAGTCTCACCCTTTAAACTATTCACAATTACAAAATAGACGTTTTCCATTATAAACAGAGTTAAGTTAGCTTGAATTGGTAAGAATGGTTTGTAACTTTATGCAGACTCGTGGGCTGAACTGTGAAATATAACATTAATGTTTTGTCAGGTTTACGCTTTCAGTTTCATGCGCTGGATCAGAAAGGGTTAACTCAGCGCGGACTAGGCTGTTCGTACTAGTAGCTCGGCGGATTGATATCGCCCTCTGTGAAACGACTTATCTGTACACACAGAACAGGCGAGACACTTCCTAACCAATCAGGTTTAACCGTGGGGACTAACTGGTGTAGAACCGTGAAATTGCGGCAGCTGCGCCCCATGCAGCAGATTTCCACACTAAACAGCTCCCAAATAAACACGAGGCCGTCGTTAGAAACGCCTTAAGTGGATTTAAAGTACAGAATTGTGTTGACTCCTGATGAAGCTTTCTAATGTCTGTTCTTCCAATCGTGGTGTTAAAGGAAGTCTCATTCATGTAGCTCACCTGGTTTATCTCCATCCCATCAATGAAGAAGGTCTCCTTCTGCTCCGAGGCGGACCGGAGCTGAGACACTGTGCACGGAAGAACTCGCGATATCCGCGATCTCTGGGGGTTAGAAGTAGAGCATCAGCATGATCACAGGAGTATAAGACCGTAGACTCATAGTTCCTTTATCAGGAGACCGTTTACCTGCGCCTGTCCTCCACTGGTGGAACAGGAGGGTTCTCCAGGAGAGCCGCTGTATCTGTAAACTAAAGGACACCAGTAGGTGAAAGGCTTTAATCTGCACTACATAACCCTGTTCCCTCATCCTGTGCAGAACACGGGACAGGGTTCACTCAGAAGAAAGGCTGCCCAACACAATATTCAAGGGAAAAAAAACAATCTAAAGGGGATTTCAAAAAGGAATCTTTGTTTCGAATAGTTTAAGCCCAAACTGAGAACTGTCCGACACAACAGTCTCTTCCTTCTCCAGCCGGACAGACCGAACTTTAAACTCGCACTGACTGAGAGATCCTGATTTGTGAAATCCTCAAGAAAACTGCACGGCCAGTAGTTTAATACCAATAAAACCTCAGGTCGTGCTGGACGGTACATTCAGCTGAACTGACCGTGAGTCCCCATGATGACCCGCGAGTGACACCGAGCTACTTCGGTTGGTGTTGGTCCTCCGTCATTAAGATCGAACCGCACCGCAGCTGTTTCTGATTTTTAACGATTTGCAGCAATAATGAGTGCATCCAAAAATCTGATTGGACAGCCTCCCAGGAAGTCTTCTCTCTTCTTTCACCTGCTGGGTATTTCTCCTGCGGCACCGCCGCTGCTGGCCACCAGGGGGTGCGTTACATCTTTACATCCCTCCGTTGAAAAGTCTGTACTTTTACAGAACTTTGAAAATACCAGCTGCTCTTGACACTTTGTCAAAATGTAATAATAAAAATCAATGGATCAAGAGAATTGGTCCAAAATACCTTAAGGTTCAATATATCATATTGATAATCTTACTTTCATTCTTTTTTGGAGGTATAAAGTTTTGCTCTGACAGTGTTGAATCGTTACTGTACCTTTAAGGCAGATATGTAACCATGCTCTGTTCTGACTGGTTGGCCTATTTTGCCTTTCATTCAAAAACATTCTAACAGGCCTAAATGGCTGCAGGCAGAATGTGTTGGTAAACAGGCTGGTTTTTGTGACATCATAAAAACAGTGAATTTAAAACGAGCTGCTTTTGCAGCTCAGGTTTTATGCATGAAGTGCACAGTATGATCCGAAACCATGTCTACTGACTACATTCTACTAAACTCATTTCTTTGTCAACATGTAAACTGCGGTTAAAGCAAAGATGAGGTTAACAAACAGTATTTCTACAGTCACTGTAGGGCTCTGCTACAAAACTGGATCCTGAAAAGCTAGAAATTAGTCAGAAAGGTGTAAAAAAAAACATGACAACTCAGAAGTGTAAATTGAGTCCAGTTTTTTATTTATAAAGCCAATCCTGACAATAAATTACACATTCATTACACCGTCAGTCCTCTCAGTTAATCTCAGCAAAATACTGTACAAGAAAAGAAATGATTAGTAAAAAACACGAAGTTCACCAGTTTATTGATACGCACGTGGTCACTGAGCCAGAACTCGGTGAGGTGGGTTAGGTTGCGATTCTATGAAAAGGGCACAGTGAGGAGATCGGTTTCGCACCTTTACATCAGTCAGACAGACCTGCAGAGCCTCGGCCCTCAGGAGGAACGGGCCGCCCTGGGGCTTTTTCAAAAGCAGGATTTCTGAGGTCCATCCCTCAGCTCCTCTTCTCTGGTGGAGTTTATCTAGACACTCAGAGGAAACCTGCTTGGTGAAATAATCCCCAGGTCCTGGAGACGCATGGCCCTGGGTGTGATGCTTATTCACCCAGGAAAGTGTAAACTGGGTGTGAGGAGCTCCACCAGGATCAGAACTGAGAACTTTAGACTAAACTACAGTTGAGCAGTTTCTCTGCTGCAGAGCAAATTAACCTGCCCTTCAGGAACGAACCCAGCCAGGAAACTACTTCTTCCCTAAAGCCGTCCCTTTCACTCCCACCTCTAATCCACGAAGACGCGGCTGGTGGAGCTCTAACCCAGCAGTGACGGCGTCTCCTGACCGCTATTACAGTGCTTCAGTCATGGTGCTGAGGATCTCACACCCAGTTAAAGTGTAATCGCAGTAAAAAGGCAGCTATAAAGGAGCCGTTCCCTCCTGGGCAGCTGGTAGAGACTCCAGCCTTTCACTGCTGTGGAGGTAGCTGGTGCTCAGATTCTGTTTTCCTTCCCAAAAAGAGCTTTTAAAAAACATAAATCGCACCGTCAGGCCTGAACAACATCACTGGAGTAGTTCATGTAGAGGCGGTTTGTGTAATCATGTCAACAACCGAAATGAAATGATGTTGCAGCGTCCCCAATTCACCATGTTTTTTTAACAATATAAACTCAGCGCTGTCCCTCACCATTCATCCAAACAACACAGAATAAAGACGGGACCGTCTCCATCTCTCTCAGAGAGCTGCTCATATACAGTATGTACACAAATAAATACGCTGGGGGGGCAGACAACAAAATAAAAGGAAAACCTAGAATCTCTTCTTTAGAGCCAGAATACAGTGTATCTGTGTAAAAATGCTTCTGATGTAAAACAACTGTGTTCAGCCAAAATCTAATCCAGGATTTCACCGTCCTGAACTACTTGAAACATTCTGGAAGATTCGCGCACATCTGAAACATTCTGAGTTCTGAGCAAAAACAAAAACATTCTTTTACAAATTTAGGCTTAAAGGCAAAATTGATTGTGGTCATAACGCACATCTGTGGGCCGCCAGGTTCTCACAGGACATTTTTTACTCTGCTGCCTCCCTGTTAACTCTCCGAGTCTGAGGACGACTGATTTAACAGTAGTTCCGCTACTTAAAAGGGCCAAAATCCTACATTTTACATGTATTTCTTCCATTCCCCCGAGACCAAAACCAGTTTATTTTAGCCTCCCTTTATTTCTGCAACATGAACGTTCTTTGTTGTGGCGTGAACACCTCGGTTCTGCCTGGCCGTTCTGTATTAAGCCTAAAGACGTATGAAAATTTTAAATAAGGGGAAAAATTACATTTTGATGATATGGGCCCTTTAAGCTCAAACAAGGACAGCTGGTGATTTTATGGTCCGTTTCTTTACTTGATAAAGTACAAGACGATTAAGCAAAAGTATTCCAGCTGCTCCAGAACTGGAGCAAGCAAAGCAGAATCCCCTTCAGTACTTCAGGTCACAGAAATGTTTCCTTATAAAAGGAGCAGTGGCCATTGTTCCGAACACATTCCACCATGTGAAGCGCGAATGGGGCCAAGGGACTTCAGCATAAGGCATAAATTATGGTAATCTCAAAGAAACGGCGGATTAAACAATATTCTGTTCCAGAATCAGTTCTGGCACGGTTGATATAATCCATTTACCTTTTGTTCTAGTGATAATGGAGATTAGTGGATGATCCCACAAAGAAATATGAGGGTCGTTAGGTTCTATGTATTATGTTCGCTGGTTCCAAAAATATAAACACCAGAAGAACCCTGAACTGCTTCAGAGATCATTAAAGGTTTAGTTCCACAGGAGAACACATGCGCTGTCTTTAAAAGGGAACAGGGACCAGAGCTGCTGTTGCTCAGAGCATCTTCCCTCCTGCTGAAGACAAAATGCCAAAGCATCCTCCTCCACCGCCGCAACCATGTGACCGGCCCACGTGTGAGGCTTTGAGGGTGTGTGCGGGGGAGTGTGTGTGGCTGTGTGTAGGTTTGGGGGATGTGGGGTGTGTGGGTGTGTGCTGGTGCTGCGCGGCTCCCTGAAGGAAAGACGTTTCATCATCACTGGATTTTGTGGCAGGACTGTGGAAGGCGTGACTGCGGCCTTAAACGCTGAAACATGCAGAATAAAGTCAGCAGCCACAGGGAAACACTGCTGGGGGGGAAATACTGACGGAATTTAACACCAATACAGTTTTTCCCTGAGGTCTAATCACCTGGAGCTTACCGAACGCAGCAGGACAGAAGGAATGAGACATTTAAGGCCACATTAGATCCATGGGCACCCGGAGCCTTCAGGACTCACACTCAGCCCCGGGGTCTTTAACTCTCCATAACAACCTTTTTCTCTTCTCAGCAGTGTTTACTGACAACCGCCACAATGGACGGTGCACTGTGTCTAGAAGCTAGAGCTCCGGGACCAGGGCTCCAGACCCAGGCTCTGGTTAACGCTCAGTCATAACTGCGTGAATGGGACCCTGTGTGAACAGGAAAGAGGTCTGAAAATGATTTCAAACTGACGAGAGAGACTGTATATGCAGCAGATTAAATCATTCTGATCACTTCCTGCTCAGGGCTGTATAGATATTTCACACTTTACTGAAAGAGCTCGGAGTTGTGTTAGATAAGCGTGTGGAGGTCATTCCTACTGAAAGATCTCATCTGAGTTTTTAAAACCAGATTATACTTACAGTCTTCAAACGAGTCTGAAGTGACTTCGTGGATTTCATTGTCTTTAGATTTGTTTTCTCATTACAAAATCAAGACCAGGCAGACAAGACTAATCAATTCATGAAAAAAAATAAAACTAACACCTCTACTGTCAATCATCTCAAAAAATATAAACTCAGTCCGGCTAATTTCACTCTAATCCGCGCACGTCTGCAAACTCCAGTCACAGCAACGCTAAAACTCCGCAACACATTCAGCACGAAACGTCTCAGACATTCTTCCTCAGCAGCTCGCCCCCCCAGGACAGACTCCTCACACATTCCAGAGATAAAGACCTAATAAGTGCAGAACTGAAAATCAACACATTTGGTTTTTCTTCTTAAAGCAACAGATCACAGGTAATTTCTGCTTATGGACAAAAACCATTGAGAGGCAGAGCTGACTACAGCGCACACACACACACACACACACACACACACACACACACACACACACACACACACACACACACACACACACAC
>JBBJLR010037786.1:0-12296 GCA_037577145.1 Brachypetersius gabonensis
TATATACACAGTATATGTCACGCTCAGGCTGTATCCTGTCAGGAAATGCAAAACAAAAAGCACTGTGGTCAAAATCCAAATAGAAGACGAGAATCCTGAACAGAACACAACTGAAGACACTGTGTTGGATGTCCAACAACCTAAGAAACTCAAAACAGGCTACTTAAACTGAAACTAAACACGAAACACATGTTGCTTATCAGTCCTTCATCCCTGGCCAGCCGATATATATGTATATTAATGCTGGGCAAAGATTACTTTTATATTGTTAAATGCAAAATTAAATAATGAATTCAAAACTTTTCTTTTTAAAGTACTGCTAGTTGAACAAAGGTGCAATAGCATTTGGTTTGAAAACACTTTAATCAAATAAGGAGCTTTTTAACAGGAGTTTTCCCTTTAACACAGTTACACACATGCAGTTCATGCTTTATCTAGTTTGTTATAGACACTTAGAGTCCAGAGCATGGGCGCCGAAACCATGATAGCAGTTGTAAAAGGGGACTAACTTCATATGAAAGTCAATGTATCTGAATGCAGTGTCATTAAAGTCTGTTTTGGTTTAATGGTCAGGCGTCCCATCACTTTTGTCCATATGAAATATATAATTTTGTTAGGAGAAGGGGTACATTAAGTGGTTGAATAACATTTTTCTTGACGTTAAAAGGTTTAATAGAGGGAAACACTCCTTCACAGAATCATTACATCTTTCTTTTTTGATTGGTTATCAATAATGGCAGTCTCAGTTGCTCTTCATAGACATGTTAACAGCTCACTGATTGAGATATGTTGCAAATGTTTTTCTCTCATCACAAATGCTGAAAAATGTGATCCTTGTTTCATACTATTTAAAGAGATGGTTGTTTTTTTTTTGGATGAGTGCTAACAACAACAAACACTTTCAAGACCTGCAGGGGACAACTGGGTGGCCATCAAGGCCCGGAAAACAAACGACCATAAAAAGTTGCTTATGGACAGCAAGGGAGCCCTGCACCAGGTAAGCAGACAGCTTTATGGATGCATGTGGAAGAACGCCTCGGTGGTGACAGATGATGACTCAGCTCTATTGCACAGGCCACGATTGAGAGCACATGAGAAATAGTCTTACACCCCAAGCCAAAGATGGACAATACTGGCTTCTCCAGGCCTGTTGCTTTGCATTACAGCCAGTATTGTTGTAATATCAGTTTAAGGCCAGGAACATTGTTTGGTGGGTCTGAGTGTGTCGTTGTCTGGCAGTGTGAAAAGCTGATTACCAAGACTGACATGGGATAGAGAGGATATAAATAGATGGTGCCAAGTATTGATTGCGAAGGGTTGCTTCTTTTTCTGCAAACACCATTGCAGACTGACAAGGAATAGCTTTGAAATAAGCATCAAACTGTAGATGAAACAACCATAGGCACCTATTATTAAAGTAACTGGATATGCTAAAAAACAATCCACAATCCACAATCTGTGACAATATAATAAATATGTAATCCAGGTTAAAGTTTATAAAAATGTAAAGTTCATAACCCACAAAGGCTGAACATGGAAAAAAATATTATTCATAAAATTAATTATTTATTTAGTGTCACTCAAAACAGTCCCAATACATATAGGCACCTACTGAGGCTATCGCAGTTTAGGCCAGATTATTCACTCTAGTGAGTGTTATAAAGAGTGTTTTGATTAAGTCAAGTCAAGTTGGTGTTAATTTTTATTTTAACCATATAAACAGTACACATGAAACAATGTTCCTCTAGGACCACACAAACAACAAAAACTGAACATCACAAAACTATGGACAGGACAAGACCAAGAGAGTGCAAAAAACCCCACAAGTACCAGTTCAATAATTTATAGGACAAGACAACATACAGTGCAGTCAAAACTGTCCAACATGTTTGCCAGTTTTAGTGAGAACTTGAGATTTAGTGAGAACTTGAGATTTAGTGAGAACTTGCATGAACTTTAGTGAGACTTGAGATTTGCATGAAAACAATATCCGACAGCTGTGAACAGTCCCTATGGGTGTGAGTTTTGGTACTTGCTGATGGCTCCGTAAAGTTTGGCCAGCGCAGAGTTAGTGCTAGGTTGGATGTTCACTGCAACTATGAGCATGGTGGTGAATTCCCACAGTAAATAAAATGGTCGAATTTTAACAGTCAAAAACTCAGCAGTGGTAAGCATTAACTAGAGACCAGCACAGCATTTACACACCAGTCTGTGCTGATGTAAACACACAGGTCTCCGCCTCAACTTTTTCCTGACAGCAAAACACTGCAGAACATTAGCAGCGTGATAATCTGGGTACCTATTTCCAGAATGCTGAGCCATGTTTCCGTTAAAACAAAAACACAGTGCTGGGTAGTTCGCTGGAGTCAGATATAGTACAGTTTATTGTCCTGGGAGCAAACGTTTGCGAGGAGGATGGATGGGATGGCTGGCTGTCTAGTGTTAGCTTTTAGCCTAGCATAAACACCTGCATGCTTGCTGTGCTTATGGTTCCCTGCGCACAGCTTGCCATGTCCCCTGCCCCATCAATGGCACCAGGTGCCATCGTGGCCTGGTCCCCACATCAAGCCGAGACTGCAGAGCTTTTCCAGTGGACCATCCTCATGTTTACTTTTTAACTTAAGCAGGGTCTGGTGGTCATAGACATGTTCACTCATGTTCATAGACATGTTTACTCAATTATACTTTGCACCAAGGATGCTACAACTACCAGTTGCTACCAATTCTAATTTATGTTTGCGAAAAATAATAAAAATACAAGAAATATATAGGACATAGATTAAATGTAAGACCTTGAAACACTTGGGGCTTACCATGGGGCTTTAGATTTACTGATCAGTACATATTAGAATGATAGGAATGACAAGACACATTAATAAATCTGGGGTAGATCCCTTCATGACACCAAAACATGTCTGATCTATTGGACTCCACAAGACCTGAAGCTGTGTTATAGTATGTGACACTAAGACAGTAGGAACAGATCTTTTACAACCTGTAAGTTGCAAGATGGAGCCTCCTCACATCAAGTCTAAAGTTTCTTAACAGAACATAGCCCAGATCAGAACATTGCCTCCACTCACATGCCTTCTTCCAATTTGGCCTTTGTCAAAGTTCTTCAGATCCTTACACTTGTCCATTTGAGTGCTTTCAACAGATTCTGTCAAAATTATTTGGACATGAGTATCAGTACATCTGATACTAATTGCACATAATTGGTTGATTGATTTCTATTAGGGTTTTGAGGATGAATAACATTTTAGACTAGCATAAAAATGGTAGAAAATGCCTTGTAATAATTGTACATGTAGTAGATTTGCACTCATTTATATTCACTGTACATAAAGATGGTGAAAATGTCTTATGAACACACCATGGAAAAGATTATGTCAGAAAATGCATGAAAAAAACACCCTGGTATCAGGACCACACAGGGCAGTTTGTTATTATGAGAGATCTTTAACGCACACTTGCTGGATCTTGGTGCACTCAGCCAAAACCCATTTTTATTTCGCACTTTCATGATGCTCCACCTGCGCAGCTACTGCCAGTGACTCACCATAGCATTGTGAAGATTAATTCACATCAAGTTCCATTTTTTACAAAGGATAATGCTCAGTTAATGATGTGTCAAAATGATCGGTTTTCGCCTTTGTTGCTTTCAGAAGAGGGTGTGTTTGAGGATCTTAATCTTAACCAAGTGACTCATCTTTAAGGAACTCATCTCTTATGGATGAAGCTGACTCTTTTAAAACTAACAATAGCCCCTTCTATAGCCTGAACGACCCAATGAGGTTTCAAGTCCTATAGATATGCATTTGCGTGATACCAAATCCAAGGGTTATATTAATGGAAGGCTGTGGCCACCCATTAATATGTCATTTATGTGGTGCTAATAAGTGGTTATTTGTTTTTAATTAATATTACTGACTGAATTTTCAAGCCTGCATTATTCAATGTTATCAATGAGAAAAATGATTAAACAGGATGAAAGCAAATGAATCTTGCATTCGCATAGGAAAATGCATGTTTGGGGACAATATTCTTTTAATCGCTAGAAGTGTAATGAGTAAATGAATCTTGTATGCATGTAAAATGTATGTAAAATAAATATAGTTTTGTTTATATGCCAACCTACGTGCCAACCAGCTTTTGGGCCTAGCAATCAAACTAGATGGGTATCTCCCCTGAGGATTGTCCACAGTGACAAGCCTACAACTGTCAGTACTAACAACACTACATTGTTATATATACCCATAATCAGTCATTACAACACAGCATATGAATCTGACAGCATATGAAATCTGCCATGACATGTTTATGTCAATGTTAATTAACAGTCATGCTAGCTGACATCTATAGCACTAATGACAGCCTTGTTGTCCTTCAGACAGTGTTAACAGGTGCACCACTTTGAGCTCTGCCAACACAAGGCATTGGAATTACAAATTCTTTTTGTTCCCACTTTAATGAACCTACATTCCTACCCACATTTAAGCCAAACTCCCTTATGCTTCTCCGCAGATGTGTAGGCTTGTTATAAAATCATGTCTGGCCACACTTGACCACATCACATCTGTTTGAGAAACGGTTCCCTCATGTTTGTTCTCAGGTGTGTATGCTTGGTATGAAATCACATCTGGATCAACATGACTAGATCAGATCTAACGAAGAACTAAGAGGCAATTCTCGACCCAAAATGCCAAACCTGCTAGGGCACTCAGACAGAGCTCCATTATACCTGCAGATAAGCTGTAGTCACAGATGGTGATGGAATTATCACAGTAAGTTACACGTTCACATGCCAGTTTACTTTAGGTTGCTAGGGAGTAATTCTTGAAAAGTAACTGTTGGTACTGGAAGGTTAATCATAATACATGCATATGGTGTGCCCCAAGGTCATCTTGCCTCGCTTACACTTAACAATGGCATAAGCAGTGCCCTTGCTACTTGTGTGTCAGTGTAGGGTTTACCCTCTAAAACTGGCTTTTTAAAATGTCACCAATGATCTCTGAAGGGCTCCCGTCCCGTCCAACATGCTAATAGCTACAGAGGAAAGCAGACACTGGGAACGGGGCCTGTCTCAACAGGGTACCATATGCCAGACTTGGGAAGGTCAGGAAAAAGGTCATGGCTGAACATTTCATGCCTTTTGAAGTCTTTTTTCTGATGAGGACCAGAAAGGCCTGATTATCCAGCCAGGATTTTGTCCTTTTGTCACAGCTGTCAAGATTTCAGGCAATTGACTAGGTCTCGGTTAACACCGGTTATTTTCATTTATCAAATCTCTTTGAAAGAAGCAGCTAAAGTGAATATTTGTACCTTTTTTTATCCACATTTGTGATCTATTAAAGATCTATTATTCATGTCTCCCTCTATCACAACTCATATCAAGAACATCCACATCTGGCACTGAGGAAAGCTTTTTAAGATAACAGCATGGCTACAAGGTCCTCATGCATGGAAGGGTCCTTGAAATCTATAAAAAAAAGTCACTGCAGACACAAAAGGGAGTGGAAGAACTTCAAGTGACCATATTATTAGCATTTAGCACTTGTTCTGCAGACAACTGACATCTTGTGTTGGAGGAAAGGTTCATGAATTGCTGACATCTCAGACTACCTACTGTCCCATGGAGACCGCCTTTCTTTCTCTCTCTTTCTACACTTGAGCAACACATGACCCAATACATTCTACCAAGAGTCTCAAATGCCTAAATTACACCACACTTTGAGCCACTCAGAGGCAAAAGATGATTTTTTTTAAATTTTGCCATGTTTATTTGATGTCAAAATAAAAATCAGAAGAGAAGAATCAAAGCATACACCATACAGTAAAGGTAGTAGTAATTATGTAATTAAATAGGCAACAATTACATTATATTTTAACAATACATCTAGACCTCTTGGAGTTACTATTCCCCCACAAAGCTTCCTCTACAGCTCAGTATGAGGTGTTATTCTTTCCTCAGGTATGTGATAAAGCTGGGACTGTAGGTCCCCTCTATGTCGCATGAGCCACCAGCTGTCATAATGCCAAAGCATTCCCATTTCCATCCACACAGACTGGCTTTTAATAAGCAGACTTAATGTGATGAACACCATCTGGATGCCAGCCACCTCCACACACAATTAGAGGAGGGGGCTCCAAAGTCTAATGAAGAGACACCAGTAGAATACGGAATGCAACAGGATCTGGTTAGATGTTCTGGGTGATAGTCAAATCTCTCATAGAGATCCCAGAGCTGTCATTATAGTTGTAGTCAAATAATCTAAAGATTCTTTAAATTATTAATTTACAAGGACTGTTAGTAATGAATGAATGAATTAATTAATTAATCTTTTTATAACTAATGATTCTAGCTTTTGTTTGAGCTTTAAAAAATAATAAAAATCTAAAATCTAAAACCAAACCTAACTAACATCAAACCATGCACAACAGATGTAAATATATCATTTTAAAACCAATCATTTTTTTCCAAATCAAAAGGTCATCTTCTTTTATGAACATTTTATATTGATGTTTTTTTAAATAATTTAATATAGTCAATGGCTTGATTGCAATTGGACACTTGGGTTTTTCGAATGTCAATAACAAAAATATGTAACGGTCACCTCGCTCTTCTCCGGTAGAGTTCGTTCTTCCTCCCCGAAGTATTGACTTCCGTGTTTTTGTTTGTGTTTTTCCGTGTTCCATTACTCCTCCGTTTTACCTCCTGTACTCCCTTCCTCCCTTTCCCTTTGTTTACTTCCGTGCTTCCCCGTGTCACTTCCTGTTTCCGTTTTCTCCTTGCTCCCTTTCCCCTAGTTCACTACCTTCTCTCCGTGTTCTGTTTGTGTCGCGTCCCTTTATTATCAGTTTCACCTGTGTCTCGTTCCCGTGTCCTTATTTAAGCCCCAGCCATCCCTTGTTCCCTGAGTCTGTATTTGTATTTCCCCCATGGTGTTTGGTTGTGTTTTCTGATTCTTGTTGTTATCCTGGTTTTCTGTATGTTTAATCATGTTCATATATGTCATTTATGTGGTGCTAATAAGTGGTTATTTGTTTTTAATTAACATTACTGACTGAACTTTCAAGCCTGCATTATTCAATGTTATCAATGAGAAAAATGATTAAACAGGATGAAAGGAAATGAATCTTGCATTCGCATAGGAAAATGCATGTTGGGGGACAATATTCTTTTAATCGCTAGAAGTGTAATGAGTAAATGAATCTTGTATGTATGTAAAATGTATGTAAAATAAATATAGTTTTGTTTAAATGCCAACTTACATGCCAACCAGCTTTTGGGCCTAGCAGCCGATCCCTTGTTCCCTGAGTCTGTATTTGTATTTCCCCCATGGTGTTTGGTTGTGTTTTCTGATTCTTATAGTTAAACTGGTTTTCTGTATGTTTAATTGTGTTCTTTGTTCTCTGTTTACAGGTTTGTGTTCCTCCCTTTTGATTCCCTGTGTCTGCGCATGTCAGCGCTGGTTGCCTAGTCCACGTGTCCTGCTCGCTGAGTTGCGAGGGAGGGTTAAGCCCTCAAGTTCCTGTTTTGTTTTCTTTGTTCGTTTGAGGAGCACGTGCCTAGTCTTTGTTTACATCCTGTTGTTTCCTGTGTATTGTGTTTTCCCTGCTGTGTTTTGACCATATTGTGTGTTTACTTGTTTTGTTCTTGTGTTATATGTTTCTTATGTTTACCCTGAGTTGTTGATAATTTGTATATAGTGTTTGTTTCTTTATTAAAACCATATCTATAACCATACTGTGGCGTCCTCCCCTTTTCCCTCCCAGAACCACACCGTGACAAAATAAACCTTTGGTTCCATGATAAAACCCTTTAAATAGCCCTTTCTTTATTTAGAGTCTAACTGCATAGGGGCTTTGTAATATGCATAATGCTTGAATATTTTTAAATAGCTAGTGTCAGTAACTGCAAAATGACATGTTTTATGACAGAAATAACATAGATTTGCCACTATTTGCAAACTATTCTTAAACAAATATTTGTTCAATTTACAATAATGCTCTAGAGCATCATTCCCGAATAAATGAACACTTTTAAGGCATATGATACTATATTAAGATTTTGATATTTTGACCTAGCCTTTATGTATGATTAATTTCATACAGATTTTTTCTACATAAGTAGAAATTCCTTCTCTGTATTTTCACTTGAGTGCAAATGTACCTGGTCTTAAACATACTTAAGGTCTCAAAATATACTTAAGAAAACATATTGTGTCACAGTTACATAAGTCTGCTCAATGGAAATTGTATTTCTGAACTTTAACCTAATTAGAAATAAATCGAACTGATAACACAGGTCAACAGGTCAAAATCATGAGCGATAAGTTTGTAGTGTTTTTCATGCTGATTTCAAATCTGTGTTTAGTTTTTTCCATTCATGTACTGTTTTGTGATGAAGCTAGTTATATATTGCATGATATTTGGTATAATATAAAGTTTTGGAAGAAACAGTGGTAGCTGACTGACAATGATCATTATATTTACAGTTACGACATTTATCAGACGCTTTTATCCACAGTGACTTCCATTCACTAACTACAGGGTACCGTCTCCATGGAGCAACTTAGGGTTAAGGGTCTTGCTCAGGGTCCCAGCGGTGATTTTGCTGAAGGTAGGATTCGAACCCATGACCTCTTGGTCCAGAGGTAAGTATCCTACCCACTGAGCTACCTCCACCCAAGCACCTATCGGTGCACCTGTCTGTCTTCACACTGAAAGTATTGAAACAGTTACTTGATTGGTTTAATATAACAGTTACTTGATTGGTTTTGTTGTTGTTGACCTATGAAAACAGTAACTAGTATACATGCTCTTGGGAGAGATGCTTTATAAGCACGTTTCTCAACCACTGGGCTGCAGACCACTGATGGGCCTCAAAAGCTTTTGATTGACCAGTGAGTACAAAACGAAGACAGGCCATTGGTCCGCAATTGGTCCCAAAACCCCCTTTTTACGCCGTGATTGGTGTATTATTAAAACGCCATTGGAGTATATTTAGTGCTATTTAGTGAATAGCAGAGTTTGTAACATTTCAGATGAACATAAGTTTCAAATTTCAAATTTCGAACATAAGTTGACGAGACCGGTGGCTGTGGGTTTTCAGTATCAGAAGAAAAATTCTTCTGACAGGGATGATAAAACACGATTGAATTCAAAGA
The DNA here is from genome assembly GCA_037577145.1 of Brachypetersius gabonensis. Lineage (NCBI taxonomy): Eukaryota > Metazoa > Chordata > Actinopteri > Characiformes > Alestidae > Brachypetersius > Brachypetersius gabonensis. The sequence continues at coordinate 9,171 of JBBJLR010037786.1, forward strand.
GGTTTGACATAAGCATAATATAAAATCCGGTATTCCATCTTGTGTTGCTATTTGAAAATAAGTTTACATACTTTACTTCTCTGGCACATGAAACTTCAAGAGTCTTAGCTTTGAAATGAGTCCAACCGCAGACAATAATAACTTTGTATGATGGAATTGTGACGTTTAAAAGTTGGTACTGTAAATTCCAAGATGGTCACTGTTAGGGGTGAAAGCTAACAGTGGGCATTGGCAACATGCTGTGAGGAATAGGTGGGCCTTAATGCAGAAAAGGTTGAGAATCATTGCTTTATAACATTGTCAATGATGCAACAAATATCACTCACTTTAACTGAGGACCCTTTTCATCAATACAATGTTATTTACTTCTTCTATTACTTCTATTTACTTCTATTTTGTCAGCGTGATTACTAGCATTAGCTGTTTGGGTACATTTTCAGGAATTGTACAATAGATGTGTTATTAACTTCACGCATGTCCTGATACTTCCAGGGCATTGTCCAAAAAACATAGTTTTTAAGAGTGGTTATGGTGAAAATGTCTGATAGCATGTATCTATACTGACGACCGTAAAACCCTCTAAATAAAAGTCCATCCATCCGTGGATATTTATTTAGAGTAGAAAAACATACTTATTTCACATCAAATCGTATTAAACAACCAAACCTCCCTGCAGATACAACATGCTCGAGTTTTATGATTATATCTCCAAGGGATCCCTGGGTATTCAAGAGCTGTAAACTAACAGTGCCAGCTTCTCAAGACACACACTAACCCTTGCCCCACCAGCCACTGTAGTATCCCTCCCCATCTCTTCTCTGGACATCATTCTCTCTGACAGGCAGTAGACAGAACAACACTCCACTACATCTCAACGCACATGCTTTATTTATTTCGGAGACGGCCGCCCTGCTGGAAGTCCAGTTTGCTGCTTCACATCATTACACGGCCTACAATGGGCAGAGTCCCCTATTCAGGCAGGGCTGGGTCTAAAAACTCAGCTTTTGAGCTTTTAAACTGAAACAGGTGTATTCACCAGAGAGCTAGATGTTGGGTCAGAACACTGTACAGCTGGAAAATAAATGCCTCCTCAGTGTGACCCCTCACAGGTTCTTAAGTTCATGAATTACTGCCATAGCCTTGCACTTAGTCAGCACACCTGATCCAGATGCTTGAACTAAGCTGAGCTGCCAGTTACCCTGTAGCTACATTCATTGCACATCATCTGAGAAAAACTTACCATAGAGATGTTTATTATTGCAGAATGTAGCCCACTCTTCTAGGGAGGCTCTATTCTAGATGTTTGAAGATTGCTGTGAGGCCTTGACAGCATTCCTCACTCTAAACCCCACCTAAACCCATCCCAATGGTATTGGGTGGAGTTTCATCACTCCAGATTAGACTGTTCCTCAAACTAGTGCCAAGGAGCTTTATATCCCCCAAAATAGTTATCCTGGTTACAGCCCAGCCTGTTTAATGTAGCTGTACTGACCAATTAAAATGATTTGAAAGAATATATACTGAATGAGACTGACTTCCACTGGTATTTTACACATCTGCAGCTAATCATTCAGTATTTAAATGCTGGTTACTTTTTATGGAAAATTGCTCTGATCAACTGTTAAAGTGTTAAAGTCCCCCTCTGTGTTAAAGTCACTCTTGCTACTGCTGCCACATGCAGACTTTGGGCAAACATTACAAGAGTGACAAAGTGCCAGAGAGAGAAATTGCATGAGAATACATAAAACTGAGAGCCAGAAATTTCAATCTGTAGAAAACAAGCCCAAGTCTGTATGCTGTATGGGAAAAATTGGGCTCAGGACAGGTAGCATGTATGTAGGCCTGAAGAGTAGATGGAGAAAGACAGAACAGAGGACCAGTGAAGGTTAGTACAAGTATATGTGTTGCCAACTTCAGACCTCAGCCTCAATTTTTCAGCAAAAAACAACCCGAACTGGGGCTCCTGTGTGATGCAACTAAGTGTTGGCCCATATGATTGAGAGATTGTGAGCTCGATCACTTCTGGTGCTGCAGGCATCTGTAGTCGGGAGTCCAGGAGAGCAATACTGGTTTTACTCTCACTGGGTGAGACGATGGGCTGTCCAGGGACATTGTCTAAGATGGGATGGCACTTCACGTGGCTTTGAAGAAGCATGTGCTATCCTTTACCCTCCTATTGCTGGAGGTGTTGGGGTAGTCCTAGTTAGTGGGAGGATTTGAAGACAACTAAATTAGTCAGAAAATGGCCTAAAACTTGATTTTGGAATGTTGAATGAGCCGGTTTCCATTTTCATATAATGCATAAAATGATAAAGTGTATTTCCACTGCTTTCATTATCCTTTACCAGCTTTAGCACCTCTCATTTCATTATTCATTTTAGCAATGTGCAGCTCATGAATCAAACATGGCATCAAGTGTTAGAGTGCTGACATACTTTGAGTTTTGTAACTTTTACAAGCTGACATCAAAGATAACTGCTTTAATTTATGGTGATGCCATAATTAAACATACACAAACATTAAAAAAGCATTAAAATGAAGGATTCTCAGTCTAAGTCCGAAATCCCACAACATTCCACACTACTGGCCTCAGATCAAGTCAACCACATACAGTAAGTGATGATTGAAAATAAGGGCATTCAGCATCAAGCTATCCTCATGCATGTAAAATGGACTGCATGATTGGGCACAAAGACCCTGAACCTTATGTTAAGGAATGGCAATTACCTAACACAATTACCCAGCACTACTTCTTGAAGTGAAATGAAGGCAATGCTTCAGTTTGACAGAACGTAGTGGCTCCAGATCAGACTGTAGCTTCTTATCTGAGGATATCCAGCACTTATCACTCCACAGTAAAGTGCACCATACTGACTAGCTCTCATTAAAGAATCAAATTAAAGCAAAAGGCACCTTCCTCCATGATGAACAGCTACATCAGGGCCTGCCAACAAGCGTGCATGTCCTAAACGCAAATGAATATTGTCTCTCTGTTTGGCACACAGAGCATTTTATCTTCTTTCAGGCAGCCAAATGGTATGTATGTATAAGAACAATGTGGAATAACATGGCAAATCTATAGGCATAGAAAATCTAAACAATGTACGTGTAAGTGTGTGTGTATAT
>JBBJLR010037806.1:0-12295 GCA_037577145.1 Brachypetersius gabonensis
TGCGAGTAAAAAGACCGGTCTCTGGCTCATACTCTATTAGTCAACGGTCCGAGGGAATTGATCACTCTCTCTGACATGGGTTTATTTCTCAGCCCTCATACAATTTACTGGGCATATGGGTGTGTAGACAGAGTAGGTACTAAAAGTAGTTACGATACATCGAGAACATATTTGCACAAACACGCAGGTATGTACCGTAGATCATTTTACGGACTAAATTTAAGCGAGATATTTGTAGCGTCTACGACGCACACGCAGTTTGTCTTTAAGTCACGTGACCGCCCTTGCAGTCACATGACCGCTCGGACGTAAACAGCCTGGTCTCTGACATGGTGTGAAGGAGTGAGATCATGACCCTGAAGTCGCTGCTCCTGCTGTTTTTGTGCTTGGGGGTCGGTCAGGCCAGCCATTTTAAAATCCCCCCGCACGAAGAGGTGGCTCGGATGGCGCGGTTTGTGGTGAACCGGTGTGACTGGGCCTCTATGGCCACCATCTCCACACACGAGCCGGTGAGAGGACAGCCCTTCTCTAACGCCTTCTCCATCAGTGACGGGCCCACCGGTACCGGCACCGGGACCCCCTACCTGTACCTCACACACATGGAGATCTCGGTCCAGGACCTGCAGGTAAGGGGTGGAGAACATGCATAAAGAGAGAAACGGGGTCGTTCATACAGTGCATGGACAAAAGTATTGGGATCAGTACTTTTATCAAATGGGGTCAGGGCTCTTTGCAGGGCAGTCAGTTTCAACGCGTCCAACCTTGTCTTTATGGAGCTCGCTTTGTGCACTGGGGTACAGTCATGCTGGAATAGAAAAGGTCCTTCCCCAAACTGTGTCCACAAAGTTGGAAGCATGGTGTTGCCCAGATTGTCTTGGTTTGCTGAAGTTTTCCTTCAGTGGAAGTAAGGAGCCAAGCCCAACCCATGAAAACAGGTCTGTCCCAGTGTCTATATATTGTATGTAAAACCAGGCGTCAAATCAAACCGACATCAGGGGACCCCCCCTCCGAGTCACGTTACTTTCGACATTAAAGTCTGTTGGTTCTGTAATGATGGGTATGTTGATATTAAACTACTTCTAAATTAGTCCCAAAGTGGCAGAGCTACTTTTCCCCCAAGTCTTCAGGAGAAACACGCGTCTCGTGACTCAGCTGAAACAGACGGCTACCGTGACTCAGCAACTTTACAGCGCCACTCTCTTACATACTGCTTTTACTGATTTAGTCTTTATCTGACCTGCACCGAGCCGACAAGCTTTTACTTTATATAACAGTCTCTCTCTCTCTCTCTCTCTCTCTCTCTCTCTCTCTCTCTCTCTCTCTCTCTCTCTCTCTCTCTCTCTCTCTCTCTCGATTGTAAACGTCAATGTTAGATAATAATGTCAGTGGACTAAGGAATGATTATGATGAATAAAAAAAGTTTAATCTGTTCGAGTATTCAAATATACCATCATAGTGTTTCTAAATAAAAAGTAATGAAGCTGATATTATTACCACTACTATAATTGTAGTTAATGTGATTTAGTGTAATCTGTTTTTCTAATATTACTGTTCTATAATGAAAAATAACTGGCAATGTAACTGTTACTCTAATCATTGTGACTGACTGTTAGTCTATGTATGTATGTATGTATGTATGTATGTATGTATGTATGTATGATTTGTCTCTTGTTTAATTGGGTTCTCTTTATCTACTTTTAGGACTTCTGATGATGTTTTACACAGAAATAGAGAATATTTCTTATGGGTCCACCAGCTTTCAAGCACTTCTGTTAAAAAAAACAAAACGGTCGCCTGTTTCCAACAGATTAAAAAACAAACTGTTTGTTTTTTTTAAGCTGGTGGAAAGAGATATTTTCCAAAGCACATCTAGAAATGGCTCTGAATAGGAGCCTGCTGCTGAATGCAGTAAATATTAATACGTAAATGCACCTTCCGGTTAAGGGACATTATGGTCTATAGCCTGAATGTAGGTCTATGCATCCTTTCAAACAAGCACACTGTATAAGCATGAATGATCTGAAGTGTGTGAATGAGTTGCAAGTCTGTGATGATGGCATTTTAAATTGTGAATGGGTTCCACAGGTGAACCCACAGGCCTCCATGTCTGTGTCTCTGGCTCAGACTCCTTTCTGCAAACACAGGGGATACGATCCACAGAGTCCGTTGTGTGCCCACATCATCCTCTCCGGCTCTGTTCAGGAGGTACTTAATGCACTCTATCTGTAAATTCAAACTCTGTTATTGACACAGTTGATGTTAAATAATAAAAAATGAATGACCATCATGCTAGCATGTTGTTAGATAGTTCAAAATGTTGAAGGCAGCAGCTAGAATTGTTGAGGATTAATGTCCCGCGTCTCTCCTGCAGGTAAACGGCACCGAAGCTGAAATAGCAAAGATGGCGCTGTTTAGCAGGCATCCTGAGATGATTGACTGGCCAGTAGATCACAACTGGTTCTTTGCTAAGATGAACGTCACCCAGGTCTGGGTGCTAGACTACTTTGGTGGAGTGAAGATGGTCTCTCCTGAGGATTACTACAAGGCCACACCTTATGAGCTCCAGTGTGAGTGATCTGCAGTACACTTCTCTTGTTGTCCTGGTTTCACATCACCTAGTTTTTAAGACAAACTTTACTACACAGTTGTAGGCAAATGTTTAGGACCCCTAGCCAAACTCCTTACATGGGGCAGCTAGTGGTTAGGGCATTCACCCTGGAATCAGAAAGTCGTGGGTTCGAATTTAAAGACTAGTGGCACCACTGAGGTGCCCTTGAGTAAGATACCGTCCCCACACTCTGCTCCCCAGATGCTGTGTTCGGGGGGGCAGCGTAGTGGGTAGGATACTTGCCTCCAGACCTCTAGGTCATAGGTTCGACTCAAGAGGTCATGGGTTCGAATCCTACCTTCAGCACACCACCACTGGCTCCCTGAGCAAGACCCTTAACCCCGAGGTGTCGCCCGCAGTTAGGGAATGGAAGTCGCTTTGGATAAAAGCGTCTGATAGATGCTGTAAATGCTGTGTTAATGGCTGCCCTCTGCTTCACTTGATGAATGGGTTTAATACAGAGGAAGAATTTAGTGCTGTTCACACTCTGCTGTGGCGTGTTCACGTATAATAGAACAGTCACTTTACACTTGCACTTAAAACTCCTGTTCTGTTAACGTTCTTGCAGTTATTTTATATTTTATAAAGAAAGAGACGAGAGGAATTGTGTCCTGCCGTTGGACACTTTCCCAGCTGTAACGTCTCAGAACCTAATTAGCTTATTAAGCCCTGATTAACTTGTTAGGACTGGTTCAGTGAAGGACTGTCATTAAGAAATTTGATCTGCAGAGTCTTTTAAACTTTGTTCTAACACTAAACATCATGGGCTGCTCTAAGCAGCTGCCTGAAGACAATTGATGCCTATGAAGTAGGAGAAGACTAGAAAAAGAGACCAAAGCACTTCCTGCTCACATGTTCCACAGTCTGAAATGTCTTTAAGAACTTATATTTAAGGAAACTGTGGAAGGCGAGGCAAATGGATTTTCTGATAGAACTCCTCGTATACTAGCAATGAGCAAAACCGCCTCCAAAAATTGCAGTTTTGTTTGGTTGATTTATTCATTTTTTTACAGGAGGTGTCGGATAATAAACACAATTAAGAAGATTCCAGAAGATCAAGGGAGTTTTTCAGACTTGGCTCCACAAGGGCAGATGCTGCTTTTGCTTTGTGTTTGATTGTGTGAAATTTTGCAAAGACTTTGCAAATAAGTTTTTAATCAATGCTTTATATATTACATATGGCTATATTTTTAAATGATGCAGTTCAGACTTCAGAACAGGCCTGTTTTGTTCAGTTAGTCCTGACACGGATAGTTATTCTCTTGGACAAGATCCATGATCCATTTTTGCACTTTGCACATGTGATTCCTCTTTGTCTTCCTCCTCCCCGTCTTCGTCGTCTTCTTCTTCTTCTTGTAGGTGATCTTTACATTACTTTAGCAATTCTCCCTCTTTTATGCCTTAATATCCTGCAACTAGGGGAGGTTTTCAATAACGCTAGATTTCTTACAGATGTTGATGTATTTTTGTTAAAAACAAGAGAAAAGAGTGAACGTGTGCCACAAACTTGTTTAAAGCATGTGCACAGGAATAAACTTTGTTTAAAATAGTCCATACTGTTTTTGTATTTTTTTGCGCTTGGGGTGCTGATGAACTTCAAGGTCTTTATGTTGTAAAATGTAAGGTTGCTGCTGCGTGTTTCATGTAGTCTCGCCTCTGGCTCGTGTACCGAAGGGCTCCGCTTCTTTAACTCTACAGAAGTAAAGACCAAAGGTTTGAAGGTTCTGCAGGGAGAGCCCTTAGGGGTCCCACGACCCCACCACCCTTTCAACAACAACAGCACCCCAACAGCCGAGGCGCTCGCAGACAGCAGGTTGCAAAGCAGCCTTCAGCAGCAGCAGCAGCCATGTGGTAGAGTAGGTGGGCCGTCTGCATCACCAGGTGGAGCTCAGAGAAGCCGCTTCCTGTCACCAGTCAAAGCTCAAGGCTTCAAAGGAGAAGCAGCGTCACTGAATGCCACAGCACATCTGCACCTAGAGGCCTCTCGGCACCGTGCGAGCTTGCTGAAGCACCTAACCTCGGACCCGGCTTGGTAGGATTGTCCGTGGTATATGTTCTGTCCGGGGTGACTCTAGAAAACAAAACTACAGAAAACTCCAAAATCCTTTGGTCTGAAAGTATGGGGCCCCAGAGGACTGGCGCGCTGGCCTTCTTGATCTTGATGTTCTCTCCTGCAGGTAAGGATCTTTTTGCTCTTCTTCCAACTCCTTTTTTGCCTTGTTCTCGTTTTTTAATGACGTTTTTTCAACTTCCTGGAGAAAGTTCATTAGACTTTAACGAGGTTTTGGAAGAGTAAGGTGAAGAGCAGGTCTCTGTGGGTCTAGAATCCTGGATGCATGCGTAGAGCATCCGCTCGGAGCCCAAGGCAGCCATTTTCATCAAACACCAGACAGGTCCTGCTTAGAGATTTTGATAAAACATCCATTCTGTTTTTTAAAAATTGGATGAATGTACTTGTTGATTATGATCACCAGGACATTATCTTCACTTGTGTCGTCTCTGTTTGTGTGCAAGAAAGAACGTTAGGCTCTTTTCCAGTTGTGCACGAAGGCCTTTGCTCTACCTGGTGTTAAGCTGTTTTATGTGGTTTGTGTGCTTTTGCGTTTGTATTCATGAGGAAACGTTGGCAAACTGTGTTCTTTCCTGTGACAGATTGTTTAGAATGTTGCAGGGAAAATAACAATTGCATAAAAAAAAAAATCAATTGGTTAAATGCTACTTTTGTAAAATATGTATGTGTGTGTCTCTCCATCTTTTAAGCTTAATCTTTGATTTTATTTTCGAACACAGGTTAATGTGCACAGTTTGTGTGTCAGTAAAATACTGTTTCCGCCCCATGAAAGGTGGAGAAATTAAATCTCATTTTAAATAGATGTTGAATTTTTCAGCAGTACATTTACGTTCGTTTTTCATTTAAATGGTGACACTCTTCTTAAACGCCTATATAAACTGCCTTGTGCTGATTTTTTTTTATTGGTTAATGTTTAACATAATTTCATAAGTATACGAAAAGTCCAAAATACTGCATAGCAGTCTCTTTTAGGACTAAACCCTTTATTATGGTATGAAAGCTGTCAACTGTACTGGACTCACCTGTAAATCAATCAGCTTGAGAAATGGAAGCTTTCTGTGCATCAAATCATCAAAGTGCTGGACTGTAAATCCCTGAAAACTCATCTTCTCTTAGAAACGTGTTTGTTTGGGGTGTTTGTTTGTAGCGATGTTTACACAAAAGGGTTCTTTGTGCCATAAATGACAGTTTTGCTTCCCTAAAAGGCCAGGTTTGAAAATGAGCCCTGGGAGCATGAGACGGACATATAAAAACATAATATGAAGATTCTTTACCAATTTAAAGGTTCTTTCAAGAACCTTTATATTATACGGTGGTTCTAACGGGTCCTTACACTCATTCATCTCGTTTACAAAAAGAATTCTTTAAAGAATCATCCAGTAAAAGGTTTAAGCCAAAGTGGTTCTTCTATGCCATCACACTGAGAACCCTTTCTCTAGAATCTACGCTGAGGAATTTACAAGAAGCTCTGAAGCACTGAAGGTGTTGACGGCAGCTTCCGAAGAACTCAAAGCAAGCCTCGGAAACCAATTCTACTAAAAAAGAGAACTTCATTCAAAACAGTGTTAAAAAAACACTTCCAAACACATGCCATATCCCACTCCGGTAGAAAAGGAATCCTCAAAAGACAACAGATATATTGACTACTTATACAGGCAACCTTTAAGTGATTCTTCAGCTGGTAAAGCGCTTCTTCTCAGTCTTTGAGACACTGTTCTATATGGAAGTTTAATGGATCTTTAAAATGGCGCTGTATTGAACCTGTAGGGGTTCCACTATTATTACTGTCCCTTAAGGAGCCCTGTTTGGTAGAATTGCTATATAGAAACGTTTTGTAACAATGTGCTTCTCTAAATGCGTATAAAGTGAATTCAGTAATAATCAAAATCTTTGTAGATGATTATTATTGATGTTGCAGGTTTTGTGTATTCGGTGTTGTGTTTTGAGTCGTTGAGGTTGTTGTGAACTGAATAAAAATCAGGATTAAAAAAAAAAGAAATGCATGAAAATGCAGGGTAGCCTCAGGAGCGATATGTGAGTGTTTGAGTTGGAAGCCAAACAGTGCAGTGCTTTTTTTTTTTTTAGAGCCTGCAGTTCAAACTCCCTTCTCGGTAAAAGGCGAAATGAAAGATTGGGTGTCTTGTGACAGTCATTTGTTCTCTTTCTTCATGAGCGTGTCATTGCTGGGACTCCGTGTTGTTGTGTCCAGTGATCGGACAAGCACAGCAGAAAACACACTGAGCGGGCCAACTCTGTGGTGCTGGACGAGGTTTCTCTTTCGCTCTTCCGAGATCAGTCTTTACAGTCTCCTGTGAGTGGAGGAGGTCAGGACGGGTCTGGTCCTGGATCAGCCTTGAAGACGAGCAAACGCACAGCCTTAGCTGTCATTTCTCACAGAGGAACTCTGTGTGGGAGGGCACTTTCCATCTGCTGCCACGAATAATACGGCTTTTGAAATGATGCTACTGTTCGACTTAAAAGGACACTTTATCTCACATATGGTGAACACGTTTACAGAGGTTTCAAAAAGGTGTGCACCTCTCCCTCTCTTACCTGAGATTTGGAGAAGGCTCGTAAAGATAAGGCCTATTTCCACACGAGAGTAGACAGCCACGGGAAGCTCACACGATTTTTATTTTTTTTTTACTTGAAATGTGACGGAAATTTCAAATGAAGAAGGGGCTGTTCTGTACTGCACTACAGAGGGACGTATAGAGATGCTCCTGCTTTTAATGGAACAAACGAATTGGTGGAAAAACTAATCGAGTAGTCGGTCAGCCTAGTCACGTTTAGGGCCCACATTTTGCTTTTTGTATTTTAGAACTGGACATACGAGGTTAGTGTTGCGAAACAGTAGAACTCAGTAGTCCGCTAAATAGCCTGAATAATTTCCGTAAAAATGAATTACCAAAAAGACCCACAACCTGCTCAAAGCATAGGCAGATGTTTAGTATAATGAGGGGCAAACTTGCTGCTGTGGTTTAGGACGCGGCCTTCAAATTTGACTGCCTTATCAACACCAGCTTTGGCTGAAATGGCTGCCTGCCGCAATTTTTGCTTATTTTTATTGCACATGCACAAGTCTGTACCACCTTCATGAAGTGCTAAATGGGGCTTGGGAGAAATATATATTTTTTATATATTTTTTTTCCCCTTTTCAGGGCATTTGCGTGACTATTGAGCGTGTTAGCAACGTAGCTTCGCATTGGAAGTTGACATTTTTTAAAACCATTCCTTTAAAACCACGTTTGCCATCAGAAAAGAGGGTCATTTTCAGGTGGGCCGAACGTGAGCACGGGGGTTCTAGTGAAAACGTTGCGGTAAAGTGTGAAACTGACGGCCTAAAAAATGGGATCTAATTCAAACTGTCATGACCTTTCATCGACCTAATTGGTGTGACCAGATTTAAAACCATGACTGCGCTGCTATTTGTGGACCATGATCGGCCAAAGCCAATGATAAAAGCCACATTCTTCCTTTGCCTTTAACGGGTGGGTTTTCCTCTTTTAAAAAAATGACGGCTTATTTTTTTTCCCCTCTTCGGTTGCCTTTAGCTGCACGGCAAAATGAGCAGAAGATGTAAAGCTCAGTAAGAGCCTAATTATTTCATATCTGTGTGTTTTCAAGTATATTGTTACTAGAAGACTATTTAATGTGCCAAATTATTGACATGAACCATTTCTGAGTGATTCACAGCAGTGCATTGTTTCAGTCACCAGTCATGTGCCATGGAAACTGATGAAGACTCATCTTTGCGCCCATCATATGAAGCGTTAACTCATCAAAAACAAAAAGAAAACATATATGTTTCTCTCTCAAGGCTGCTGATGTTTAGGAAAAAGCCATTTTGTCTGGAGGCGTCTCATTTTCAGTTTACAGTCAGTGACATCAGTGAATTTTCTGACTTTTTCTTTTTCAATAAAACACCCCCAGAGTGTGCTGAAACTCAGCAGATAGATAAACAGTATCTCTGAATCAGAGAGCTACAAGGGGAAAAAAAATATCACTATAACACACTGAAGATTGAGCCAATCTCTCTTTTTTTTTTTTATCTTCTCTGTTGATATTCACAAACACGACTTTCAAAAGTGAAATGATGGAGCTGTTGGGTGTAAAAATCAAAAAGACACGCAAGCACTACATTCACACAGATGAATAAAGACAGAAATGGCGTGAAGAGATCTTCGGTCCGGATTGGGAATAGTAGTGTAAATGCAGACGTTACCGTTTTTAGCGACTTTTCCACTGTTTGTCAACACTGAGATTAATTGCGTAGCCCTGTGGTTTGGCTCGTTACTTCATGAGTGTGAGAACGGCTACAGATCCTCAGGCTGATGTATGAACTACCCGAAGTAGCCGCGCCGAGTGAAGCGGTGGTGGTTTCCTCAAAGCTCAGCCCCATTTCTCCGCACCAGCTCCTCAGTATCTCAGCCAGGCTCTGACAGCGAAGCTCATCTGAATGAACAGCGAGGCCTCACTGAGTCACTCAGGCCACCTAAAACCTTTTTTTTTTTTCTATGATCATGTTTTAGGTTTCCAGTTGTAGAACTCAATGTGCCATCTTTCATCTTTTATTCAAAGTAAAAGTCTTTTCATGTATTTCTTATGATTTCTTGGGCTCTATGGCCTTCAGCAGAGTGCAGCCAAGGCTCTGGAACCAAATGAAACACGTGAGCGTTAATAAGAATAACGAGTCTTCTCTATCGGCATTAGTTTGACACGAAGCCTAGAAATGTGTAGACTCCTTTAAACAAGTGACACTTCATGAAGGCCTTTCTTACAAACGTTAGAATCCAAATCCATGTGATCCCTTTTCTGAGGAATCAAAATCACAAAAGAAAAAAAACCCAACCATCAAATATGGACTATTAACCTCATAAATTTAAAATGGGACATTTTGGTACTTGAGTAAGCGAGGCTTGATAAAACTATTGCTACTAGTTTTGCAGGGTGTTTTAAATTGTTTATTTTTAATAAGGGCTTTATAAGGGCTCACACTGATTGAAATAAATGAAGGACAGACAGGTTTGTCTAGTGTTGGTGATTGGTTTAGAAAGCGGCTGCCTGATCGTCAGAAGCCGCTCATGTAACACGTTTAACGTGTGGCACTGACAACGTAGAACATAGGAGCGGTGGTGTCATGTAGGACATGTTAATAACAGATAAATGATATTTAAATTGGATATGGGGTTGCATGCAGTACATGAACAGTGCTTTCATCGATCGAACGTTTTCCTGTGTAAGTCACACAAGCCCAGGGTTCCTATTGTAACTTAATTTTAGCTGCTTACAATGTTGGCACTGCAAAAAGATAAAAACCACCAAAAACATTTTATTGTAACGTAGCATATTGCCACTGTCTGTATTAATGCTTACTATTTTTTTTTCTATTTTCAGTGTTTTTCCATCATTTGAAAAGGCTTTCCCTGTAGTGTAAAAAGTGGTGAGGAATAGTCCAGTAGAAATGGTTTAGAAGCTTTTAACATTAACCTCTATGACACAGTTTGAGTGATTTTTCTTCTTCTGTAAAGATAATAGTTTTGTGGGCAGAGACGCTGTTAGAATCGGATTCTGTGTCTCTCACATGTCCAGCTACGACGTGATCCCACTATTGATCATCTCTCTATAGTGTCCGGTTTTTAGGAGGGTTGATGTTTCCATTTTTCTACCTTCTGGTGCCAACACTGGAACCGGTGTCCCAGTTAAGGTGGAACAAAATCTTTAACTTGAACTGTAGGACCGAAGGCGAGCAATGCAGAAGGTCGTCATGTTGAAAAATAATACATTAAATAAGTGAAAAAAACAGGGTCTAAAAAAGATGAGCATTATTAGCGCACTAAAGGAATCAACAACATTGCAAAGCACATTCTGAGCTCAGTGAAAACAGAAGGTTTGCACATTTTAGAAGCTAAAGACTTAGTACCAGTTGTTTTGGACAGATTTGTTTGCATTTGCTGCCATGAAAGATCCTATAATTGACTCTAATTATCCTCAAAAAATTCTATAATTTACTATAATTGACTCTTATAAGTTATATTATTTTCCTATCCAGGACTATTGACTTATTATTATGATTATTATTATTGAGAAAAAAAAGCTACTGATGAAGAAAGCCCTGGATGTCCAGGCCTCCTACGCCCCTGTTTGAGGACGCGAGGTTTAGTTGCTACATGCTTGTACCGGGGCTTGTACTTTTTTTAATTAGCCGTGTCTCCTCTGAAAGGGGTGATACTTTTATGCAAGAAATTACACTATTTTAAATACTTTTTTTTTTTAAACAGTCATTTTCCAAAGGTTAAACTGACCAAAGGGTAAATTTGATTATCAATCATTTTAAGAATCAGTAAATTGTTTTAACTCCATAAATCAGCCATAATGGTTTTACCAGCAGCCCATAAAACTCTGATGTTTTCAGCAGGATGATGAACTCTCTCTTGTGGAGTATTCGCTAAGGCTGGCCCTCTTTGTGCGATCACACTCTGGTTTAGACCTCTTCTGTGTTCTTGATTTTGGAGCTGTTGTCTTAAGTCTGCTTACAGGAGGGGGATGTTTTAACCACACCAGCACCTCTGTGGTGGGTTGAAAGGGAGGTTTAGACTTGACCACAGCCTACGCAGGTTTGAGCCTTCACCTGCAGAGCTAAAGGAGGCGCCCTGCACCAGTCTGAGCCAGAACTGATGCTAAGTTTAATCCCGGGGGCTGGCTGGGTGGGTGGGGGTGGGGGTGCAGGGGGAATTGCATGTAATGATCAAAAGACTATCAGAGTGTGAGTGATTTTTTTTTCTATCGTGTGATCAAGTTTATCAGCTCAGCGGAACATTGCCATTCCTATCTGAGAGAGAATCAGCCTTTCACAGAAAGCGCAGTTAAAAGGAAGCCGCAGCGACTGCACTGTCTAGGGGGTGGACGAGGCTTATTAGAGGCTTTATATTTCTCATAAACAAAGTTTATGAAAAAAAACGTTTATGACTAATCACTAATTAGTCTCATCAGGAGTAGTTGGGGCTATTTGTAGCTAAAGGTTCTTACAATATAGTCCAGGTGTGTTTAAACGTTTGCTTAAGATGTATTTTCATATTTTTATGAAGTATTTTGCTCCACTCAAGAAAGCAAGGTTTGCTAGAACTAATGTGTTTTGCTACTTGCTACAAAAATGTCAATATTAGTGTATATATATTTTTATAAACGCAGCTATGGAAAAAAAAAATAAGACCTCTGCTCAAATGTTCAGTTTCTCAGGTTTTATCTTTTAAAGGTTCAAGTGTTGAACTGAACCGCTGTGCCTTAGTTTTTAAGGACCACTGACAATATTTCTAATTTCCAAATAAAAATATTGTTCTTTAAAGCACAATTTTAAATCGCATGACAAAACATCTAAATAAGAGAAGTGTTTACAGAACTTGGAATATTTAAAAGAAAACAAATCTCTTATTCACTTCTTTTTTTTTAAAAAAGGGCAATAATTACTTTTGACGTACTTCCAGTTGAGTTTTGCTGTCCAGCTGGTCACATTGTGAGAGGATAGAGTCGATTACAGCGGTGTTTTTATACTTTTCCTCATTAAATAAGATGTGATTCAGGTGATCACTAATCAGTCCCTCATAAAGCAGAATGAG
>JBBJLR010037816.1:0-12295 GCA_037577145.1 Brachypetersius gabonensis
TTATCTCAGTTTATTTAGTATTAGTAAGCTGTGTCTAAACATGTGGGTAGAGAGAGTTATTTCAACCTTTCTTTTGTTTACGAGTGTTTGTTTTGACCTGCGAACGCTGGTAATGCTAACCTGCTAATGCTAATGTTTTTTACGGAAACATTTTTTCTGATTGTGATTGTTTATTTACGTTTATATTTTCTTTAAGGGTAATGCATAAAACTGACATTAAAATGAAATTAAAGTGTTCTGGGAGCAGATTTGGGGGCATATTTAGGATTTACCCTATAAAAATTTTATGCATATTTTTACTAAAGCACAACACAAAAAGCAGGAGATTACTGTATATGTATGTCTATGAATCCAATGCAATGTAGCCAAGGGCTATTAGGGCTCTCCTGCGAGTGTTTTAGCTATTCTTTGACAATGTATGAGCAGCAGTGGTCATCTAAACATCAAATGTGGCTAAAACATGTCACTGATGGTGAACCTGTATGCAATATTTGGTGAAATCCAAGCATTCCCATTAATGATCTGAATGGACCATAGGCAATGAGGCGCATTTCATCTCAGGTTTGGTTAGATGCTTAACAGATTTAACAAATATTTAATTTGTTGATGTATCAAAAAATATATAATTACAATAAAAAGTAAGTAAAAGAAGTAAAAGGATAAACTAAAAAGACCATCTCTATAAAACTGGAGCTTGATGTATTTGTGTATTTAGTCTGTATCCCTGAGGAGCGGAGAGAAAGGGACAAATACTTATTCATAACTCTGCTAACAGTCGGTGAAAAAGCTATTACAAAGAAATGGCTTCAGACTGTTCTGGCTAGAACAAAATGGATCATTTATTGTTGCAGAAATGTATGAATTTAATGTTGAAACTCCAGAAGGAAAAGATATTCAAACTTCAGAGAAAATAAGACATCAAGGGCTGATATTAAAGTGATGTAAACACCCACCAAGCACTCCCACTCTGCCTGCAAACTGATCATTAAAAAATGACATCATAATAATGATCATTGTTAATTGTACAGCAGTTCTTGTATTTAAGGTAACTTGAACACATCCTTCGTAAAAAAAATTTGCAGACTTGATTCTTATTAATTCATTAGTCCTTTCTAATAAGTAATAAATCTAAACAGTGCTTTAGGATAAGATTTATTTGGCTCAATTATGCATTTGGATGTGAAACAGTGTTCCGTGGCTGGGTGGATTGATTCCTGGAGGGCAACCACACTGTAAAAAAAAAGGTTTTTTATGGAAATTTACTGTACAAAAAACAGATTTTTGCCATATTTTTCATTTTGCAAGAATATACCTGTAAAATACAGCAAATCTGGATTTTTAAATATATGTTCTGTATAACTAGGATTAAAATCTGTAATTTTGCATTGCGAAAATCTACTGTTTTTTTTACAGGGCTGTGCTGTTTTTAAATGATTTTGAATGTAAAATTATTATACACTGCTGTTAAAAAATAAAAAAATAAATAACACAGTAGTTTGCCTTTTCCAACGACATGCATATGCCATATCCTATAATACAGAATATTATGGTATTAGATACATGCATTTGCTGTAAATCCAAAGTAACCATCATATACTAAAATCTCATAAAACTATAGCTTTAAACTGAAATGTCCAATAAAATTGCTACTACCTGATTACTACATGATGACTTGATAAGACACTTGCTGAAAGTCTGGATATTTTTTCTGATGATTTTACTGTAAGAACTATAGAACTAAAAAAGGAACATCTATTTATATTTTAATGGAAATCTTACCAAAATGAGAGTAGTAACATAACTTTTGGAACAGTGGATCTAATTTCACTTTCTTATTAAATAACTACACAACACCAATTGACATTATAAAATGTAACATTTATTTGTAACATATTCAAGCGTTGACAAAGAACAGTCAAAATAATAACAGATTGTAATGTTGAACATAAGAACATTTAGTGGTATTAGCTTTGACGTCCACAGAGCAGCCAGTGGAGGCCGCGACTGGGGTTTTGTTATGGGGACTTTTATTTTGGTATTCTGTGTGTATGTTTGTATCAGAGTTCACCCGGTCAGCTGTCTTGTGTTTAGTTAAGGGGATTAGTTTTCTGATTGGTTTGGGTCTGTGTGTGTTTGGTATTTAAGTTCTATGAGTTCATGTTTCCAGTTGCTGGTCAACCCTCACCATTATCCTCACCTTCCCTGTCCCTTGTGTTTTAAGGTCCTCGTACCTGTTTTGGTTTTGTATGTAGAGTCTGTGTCTTTTATAATAAAAGCCATCTTATGGAACCTGCCTGCTTACGTCCCACCTAACTCCCCGTGCATGGCCCGACGTGACATTAGCTATTATTAGGTCTTTATACAGCAAAGGTCTTTATACTTTTCCACTTTGGAGCCGCTGTCAGGGTTGATTCTGAAGATGCACCTATTGGCAGGACAGTGAATTAAAATTAGGCTCATTTATAAATCAGGACACAACTGTGGAGACAAACTGAATACACGAAGGATACATGCTAACGTAAAACTGCACTCGCCATTGCTCCCATTACTATTACGCTTTAACTTCGCTACAGTACTGGCTAGCTAACACTACTGCTGCAAAAGCTATTAAAGTTACGTTGATAAATGAAAGCTTCAGTACAACATTACTGCTTACCAGGTTAGAGGACAGCGATGGTCTTGCAGTGAGCGTTTTCTTTTCCACGCATCTTCTACGACGTTCAGCCGCGTGTGCAGACAAGCAGTTACCGGGAAATGACATGCAGGGTCAGGGTTACGGTTACGTGAAAAAAAAAAAAAAGATTACGTAAGAGAAAAAAAAAAGAAAGTTGCTCCTTGAAAAAAAATATATAAATAAAATAAATAAAATCAAAAAAACATGTTTACATGAATGAATTAACAGAAAAAGAGGACAGGAAAAAAAGACAGACGAACAAACAAAAAGGGTTGCTCCTTGATGTCAAGACACGATTTAAAAATGAGTCACGTTTTATGTATATGTGTAAGACATGACAAAAAGCATTACGCGTGTCGCTCAATGGGTAGTAGTAAACCTGTCTTATACCCCACTGCACATTGCACCCCTATACCAACCCTCTAAAATGATGAACATATTTCTGAAAAACTACAAATAGATTAACTGGGTGAGTGAATTAAGTAACAGAGACAGAAGAGCATAGTAACAGTAAACAGTTGCATCTTTGAGATTCTTGATACTCTTTTTTCAACTTTTTAAGTTGTTCACCACCCTTTCCATTTTACTGGCACAGTGTGGTCTGAACTTCACAAGCCAAGCAGTGAAACATTGATCTATAACAAACTAGGAGTGAGACAGGGTTGAAGTTGTAGATGAAAAATCCATGTCCATGATGGACCTTCCCAACATATTCTGATTCAGACTTAAGCTACAGCAGCATTTGGCTTAATACTGTGCAGTATCAGTAATGATCGGCAGTGGGATGCAAAGGCAGTAGAAAATGTAGAAGAATGTGGCTCAGAACTGATGTTAAGATTTAGTTTTGATCTTGTTATTGAGTTTGAATGCCATTCACAGCTGCCCCAGGAAGTATTCAGACCCCTTTGTTTTTTGCATATTTAGTAAATGTTTTTTAAAATAAACCATGCTAATTTTAAATGTGTTATATTAAAAACTGAAATCTTACATTTATGTAAGTATTCAGACCAGCAATTCAGTGCTACGTGAAAGTTCCTTTATCAGCAGTTACAGCTCAGATTTTGCATCTTCTCTGAGCTTATAAGCCAAATTTACTGGAACAAAAACTATTTTGTCATTGTGGCAAAAATGTTAATTTGATCTGTTTCATCTGTTAATTTTATCTATTATTTAATTTACAACGTATGGTATGTAAAAATGGATATTGTGTACTATAGGCCAACTGCCTTTTATTATTAATTAAGTCCTTGCTGATGTTTTTTTCTTCAATTGTATTGTAGAAAAAATACAATTGAATGCGAAAAATGAATACAAGCGAATTTTCTAATGACTTGAGAACCACTGTGATGAAGTTTAATGATGGTAATGGTGCCAGGTCTCTTTGCCTTAGTGTGTGAATGCCATCATGGCAAAGATGAGAACTGGAAGCATAATGAACCAGCCTAGGTCAGGCCAGTCTGATAAAATAAAGAAAATGTCAAGAAAACTAGTCAGAAAAGTAAAAGCAAATCCTAAGGTTGCTCTCAGTGCCCTTCAAAGCTCAGTATCTTCACCTGGAGTGGATGCGCACATGGGCAGTCCTGTCTGCCAGACACACTTCTTTGTGTTGAGGCCAAAGTACATGAGTCCAGAATGCAGCACAGATTCGTCTGTTAGTGAATTCTAATCAACATTTTTTTAGTAGTGGCTTTTTTCTGGCAGCTTTGCCATACAGCTCCTCCCGGTGTAAAACCTTTGATATTGTAGTCTTGTGCACATTCACTCCCTGAGCTGGTTCACTAGGCTTCCAGTTCCACTTCGCTGTGAAGGCCCTCACAGTGAAGGCCCTCACAGTGGACACACTGATGCAAAGAGACTTGGCAATCTTCTTGGCACACCTACCATCTTTAAACTGCTTCATCACTGTGTAAAATAATTTTTCTTTATTTTAAGGGTAGAAATCTGTAACTTATCTGCTATATACCATGAATATATAGAACATTATTGTTTAAAAACAGTATCATACTGTAGTTTAACAGATGTGAAAACATTAAACTATGGAAATCTAAGTTCATTTCACAGCATTATTTTGTTTTTTTACATTTTTAAAGATCTGTAATTCTACCAAAATTGGGCTGTAAAATCACAGCGCAGTATATGGGAAACCGCTGTCATTTTTACAGAGATGGTTGGCAACTTTGCCAGTGTTTTTTTTTTTTTACAATGCAGTGGTTTATGGAACTTGTCCATCCATTGAACTCAAATCACCTCTCATCTTCACTCATACAAGAAAGTGCGAAGAATTTAGTTATATTTATTCACTTTATTACTTACTTGTACCATAGTGCTTTCAATTAATACACTATATGGACAAAAGTATTGGGACACATATTTTTCAGGGGTTGGGCTTTTTCCTTTACTTACTTGTTTTAGCATGATAAGACACTTTAGACAATGTCATGCCTCCAACTTTGTGGACCTTTTCTATTCCAGCATCTAACACTTTGGGGATGAACTGGAATGGAAATTGCTAGACAGGCCCTCTCATCCAAAATCAGTGTCTGACCTCATAAATTCTCTACAGAATGAATGGCCACAAAATCACACAGAAACTCAAAAAATTGTGGAAAGCTTCCACAGATAATTATATTTTAGGGCAAGAATGCCTCAAGAATATGGCACTTCACAACTCTGACAGATGCTGGACGGACTAAACTTTTAGTTTAGTGTAGTAGTGCTAGTCATTAGTTCAGAAATATTTGAGAACAAGCTTGAGCTTTTTTTTACCCACTTCCAGTTTAGATGTGAAGTAGGGCATACCTGTATGGGCCACACTCATTTCTACACAGCTATGAAGGGCCATCATCAGAAGAGGAAACAGTTCACTGGTTGAAATACGATAGGAAAGGCCATAAAAAGAAAGGTAAATAAATAATTAGAATCAGAAAACTATTGTGTTAGCCTTAGCGGTTAGCATTAGCAGCGTGCTTGTACAGAAAAGAAAGGTTGAAATAACTCTCTACTCACATGTTTAGACAGATCATAGATTACTAATACTAAATAAACTGAGATAACTGTTGAAATGTTTAGGGTAAAAAATTAAAACACGAGAACAAGCAGTCATGCTACACGCTGCAGCAGTTTCTTCTTCTTCTTGTTTTTATGGGGATTCACCACTGGACTGGTGGCAGTAATACAGGACCGAAGGTTTCCAAGCAAAACGCTGCCCAGAGCATCACACTGCTTGCTTTCATCCTATAGAGCATCCTGGTATAATCTCTTCCTGGTATAAGCAAGCACACATAACCAGCTGTCCACATGATGCAAAAGAAAACATGATTCATCAGACCAAGCCGGCTGACGTTCCCGCTGTAACACAGCTTCTCTGTTATTATTTCATTCTTTAGAAGAAAATAATCAACTCTCCCCTTTCAGATTAGACTGTTTGTTGCCCTGCGCGTTCAGACAATAGGGCGCTTTGTTCCAAAATAAACAATTACTTTTACTCACGTGGGCAGAATTTACAGCGAAAGTCTAAAGGACGTTGGAAGTCACATGATACGCTATTTACTGTGTTCATGAAACCACAGCGAAGTGCAGTGACTCATCTGCCACACTGGAATACGGCAATAAATGCTTAATGTACAAACAGTGTCAGGTTCCTTGGGAACACAGTCTGTTGATTTCATACTTCATAAATACAAATTAGCTGCAACCTCGTCCACAGATTCACACTGATCCCAACAATTTAGCTCCAAAAGCTATTAATTAATGCACAGAGACTGACTCACACGAGTCTTCACAACGTAAAGTGCCTTATCAAACCTCACAGAGGAAACATGATAAAATATTAGACAAATATATCACGTTTCTCACAGGCTCCGCTGTGTGGGCTTTTAATTAGCCTACAGATTATTAAGAGGCTCAGCCTGGGCATTTCTGCTGCATGCTCTTGTTCTTCCAATACAATTTTGAAAGGGAAGAGCTCCCCAGTTCTTATTAAAAAAGGAAATTACAGCTGATAAAGCAATAAAACCAGATCTTTCTTCTGGACAGACATTAAATATGTAGGGGAAACATGTCAGGTGCTGTTTATAGGCAGTCGTTATAGCATGCATAATTACAGAGAAGGTGCCCTCAAGAATGTAGATCAGAGATAATCAGAAATACATGTGAATATGTTAAAGGCATGTAGACTAACAGTTCATATACAGTCATATTTGCACCACACAGTTTAAGCACCATGGTCAGTTGTTTGTTTGTTTGTTTTTTTATGTTCTATGTGAAAACAAGTACACATTTGCTACATAGCAAACACTTCAAGCACATTGCCATCCACACTTCACTCTTACTTGCTGAATTTCACTAATTGAGGACAAACTAAAACATAAAATGTGTTCTGTGCAAAAGTTGGCCAAGGAAAAAAACCTCAGGCCTCAGATTAGTGCTGGTTTTTTTTCCATAATGCTAGATGTGTTAATGATGCTCTTAAGCATTGAATCATCACCACTGCATGTGGACTAGAAGCCCAAACAGGGCATTTGCAAAGCACAAAAGTAACCAAGCGTACACTTAAATCCTATAATTACGCCGTTATCTGACTCTCAATGAAATCTGAAGGCTTGTTCTAATGGCAGAATTAAAAGGAAAAAGAGTAATTGATTATTAGTTATGAGCTCGCAGACATGCATCGCAGGCTGTTTGTTGATATAATTGCCTTAGATGTGAGATCCACTATAATAGGTGCCAGATCTCATTTAGATCAGTTTTGTTCCAAGACAAAATAAGCCCTGCTCAGTTAAAAAGACATATATGTTGCCTAGTAAGATCACGATTTAAGAAATTGTCCTGTTTTTCTCCTTGTGCGGCTAAAATGAAGGTGTGTGAGCCACTGATGGACAGGTTCTCTATCTTTAATAGTGTGTCTATGCTCTTAGATAAGGAGACTATTATGAATGAGTGTAAGAGCAGGCATCTCAATGGAAAGCAGTCTGGCTCCACCAGCAGTTCCACTAAGGGCTCTCAATGTTGGATGAAATGAGTTGCCAGTGATGCACCTCTCTCCATCGCTTTTATTCAAGTCGCCGTGATCGTAACAGCAGCTGATGGAGGCTGATACTGCATTTACTCATGTACGCTATTGTTTGGGTTGCATAAAAACAGCACCTCTCCTGAGCTGTAGTGGATTAGCTTGGGTCTTTGGATGCCATCTAGCACACACACACACACACACACACACACACACACACACACACACACACACACACACACACACACACACACACACAAGCTCTGTCATGGTGGGAAGTAATGTTCTCATGTAAGCTCAAACTAATTGTGCCTTTTGAGGATCCCAGTTATGCTTCAATTAATAACAGAACTCTTTCTAAAACCATATTACATCCACGTTAGCTGTTGATCAGTTTCCATTGCACTAGTTCAATCATGACAAAATCACTAGCCTGGACTGGTGCATGTTTCACCTGAGGCATATAAAGCAGAAGTGGCCAAACGTTTTGTCTAGTACAATATACAGGCTGTGGTGGGCCCAGGGCCAAACACTGGTCATGTACAGAAAGCAGGTGGGTTTCAAAGGTGCAAACAGAAATTAGCACTGTGGTAGAAGTGCATTGATTCTGAAGTGCATTGATTGACAGTGTTCTGAAATGCATGATCTGACCTGAAGGCTACATTTCGGCATTTATCAGACGCTTTTATCCAAAGCGACTTCCACTCCCTACCTACAGAGGGCAGTCTCTCGCCTGGAGCAACTTGCAGTTAAGGGTCTTTCTCAGGGACCCAGTGGTGGTGCTGAAGGCAGGATTCGAAATCATGACCTCTTGGTCCAGAGGCAAGTATCCTACCACTAGGCCACCTCCACCCCTATAAGGCTACAGTGTATGGGAGGCCTGTCTCTAATAGTCATGTTGATATATTATGTGTAATATAAAAAATAATTGGGCTAAAGAGAAGAGTTAGGATATCTTTCTAGAAGGCAAATGAACAGGCTCACTAGCAAACATCACATTGTGACGGCGGGCAGGCAGTGCAGCGGCACCGGCACAGACAGGCACAGGCACTGCTCAGGCGCTGTCCAGGGTGCTGAAGGGAAACTCCTAACATCGGCAAAGGAAAAATGGCAATGCGGCACCTGTTCAGCACCTCTGTTTTGGTGCACAGCAGTGCATGCGGTGGAGGCAGAGCTAAGGCAACCAGGCAGACCGGCACCCAATCTGTGATCATCCTCAGTGAGGAAGCAGCACCTTTATAAAGGCTCTTCCGGGGGGGGGGGGGGGGTTGGGGTTCCGTTCACAAAACACCCTACCTTACAAGAGCACCCGCATATATTGAAAAATCGTGTTGCTGTGTTTTGGATACAAATTGCCTATTTTTATAGTGTAAACCCTAAATATGCCCCCAATATGCTCCCAGAACGCTTTAATTTCATTTAAGATTCAGTTTAATGCATTACCCTTAAAGAAAATGTAACGGTAAATAAATAATCATCAGAAAACTTAATTGCTTAAAAAAACGTTAGCATTAGCTGTTAGCATTAGCAGTGTGCAAAGACTCGTACACAAAAGAAAAGTTGAAATAACTCTCTTTTACACACATGTTTAGACAGAGCACAGCTTACTAATACTAAATAAACTTGAATTTATTTTTTGGGGGGGGGTTAAAACACTAAAATAGGAGGACAAGACACGGGATGGTTGACATCTTTTCAGTGTATTACTGCCACTGCTGTGCTGGGGGCAGTAATACAGTTCTGTTCTCAAAAGAAGGTGAAGGATATTTGCAGTTTCCACGTTATTGTGGGGATTTCCGCGTTAAACTATGAATTTGGTTCGTTCTAAAAATCTGCGTGAGATTGAATCTGTGACTCCTGATTACTGTACACTATATCCCTCAGGGCACCCACTGCACCTCCACCCCCACTGAGCACCACACCTCACACCAAGCATCTCAGGACTCCTCTCAGCACCAAGTAACCACCTCAATTCAACGTCGTCCGTGTCTGTTTATGATCCCAGCGCATGGTGCTTTGACAACATATAGCTACAAAGGAAACCACGACATTGTTCTGGGTCTGTCTGTAAAACATGCATTTGGGACAAACTTGCAAAACACATGCAGTGCATGTACTATATACAGCATTAAACTTGTTTAAAGAGCAAATTGGCTACATGTATGGATGGGACAGAGTTACTAATCATTACACAGCAGTTTACTTAACCAGTAAAATATCACTAAAATGTTACTTATTGTCAGAGAGTCTGTTGTTGCATCACTCAGTGTGGTCCAGAACCATCAACTTTGACAGAAAGGGACCATCTGACTGTCATGCAAAATGGAACGAATGCATTTGAACAATTTCAGCCAGCTGTAAACAAACCTCTGCTGTGACTGGTGCTGGCGAGGATCAGCATAAACATGTAATACAAGGATTTTTTTTTTTCAAACAGCACATATTAGTCTTATCCACATGGTCTGTTTTCTGTTTGATCATTTCCATCTCTTGTGTAAATGTTTGATCAGTTTTAACCCTCTGGCCCTCCTGGTTTTTACTATACATTCTGCTCCCTCATGGCCACTTTTGACCAATTGAAACCCATGAAAACTACCTTTTTTAATTCCCTGTTATTTACACTGTTTAATCACACAGTTTAGGTTCAAATGCTTTCATTCTAAACTCAACACTTGAGAAATGAATTTGTTAGTGTTTTTTTTCCAGATTATGCCATTTATCCAATTTTGGCCAAGCGAGCGATTTTATATAAGATTTTATATAATGGCCATATATTTATTTATTTTTACATATTTGTATGTATAATTTTTATATATTGTTATACACATTTTTTCTATTTTTACTACATAAAGTTTTTAACTAACATCAGTTCTTGTCATAAGTATCAAATATTCATTCTTTTGGGTTGTTTTTTTTAAATCTTTCAAATTCCAGTTTGTTTGCACAAAGCACTTTTAAGTAAACAACCTCAAAAACGGCCATTTTCTATATCCTCAATGCTACTGGGGCCAAGAATGGAACAAGTCTGAAATATGTAACTGATTAACAACACAATTTTATTTTCAGGCACAAACACAAAACCATTATCTACATCCTTAAGGTCCCACCTGAGTCAGAACTGTGGGGTTAATTTGCTCCATTGGAGGGCAGTGAGACAATAGAAACACCCTATTATTGAGTATATTATTGATATTATGGAGTACATTATTGATATTATGGAGGATATTATTAGACATTTAAAATTTAACATAGACAATTAAAATGAACCTTGTTCACTTGTGTGAATGTTGTAACTCACTTATCCTTCAACAATGGTCATTTTTTTCCTGACCATTGTTAATTTTGTTTTGATTTAAGCAATCCCAGCACCTAAGAGGGCAGCTTTACTTTCAAATGAAGCTAACCAGCCAACGATTGGTTACTATAGGGAGTTAGGAACTTCAATGGGAAACTCAAAGAGTAGCAAAACATACACAGTTTTAACAGAACAGAAAAGGAACAAAAGAGAAACGACTTAACTGAAATAGAATCAGGTTATGCACAGTGATGCAGGACATTCTAGCTGAATTAACAAGCTGTATATCCACCAAATCTGAATATCAGCAAACATATAAGTTGGCAGCAGTCCTGGGTAGACGAAGCTCATTTTAGCGACAAATACGAACAAGACAGATGAGACCGAACCACTACATTAGCTTTAATGGTGAAATGTTGTTTTGAAAACTGGAAAGAAGGAACATTGAACTCTCAAAACATATCATTCTCAAAAGAGGTGCTAACAGAGTTTGGTATTCTCTCAGTGATAGTAGTTAGAAAAGCCAAAGCTGCTTATAAATGAACGATTTCTTCATTAAGCACTGCTATACTATGCATGGCTGACGCATGTTCATGGTCCCATGATAAAAAATGAAAAAGGTCATGAAATGCCTACTAATCATGAAGTTATTTAAGTGGGAAGAATTGTTTAAAAGTAGAATTTAATGGGAAGCATTTCACTGAACACATGCTGTTTTTGCAATACAGTCAGGTGTATAAATATTTGGACATTGATAGTGTATAAAATAAAATATTGTTCTTGAAAAAAAAATGTAGGATTTATAACCATTTTCATACATAGCCTCCTCATTTTCAGGGCTCCTCTTATTTAGACACTTGGCCACCCAGTTGTTCCATGACCAGGTTTGTGTCCTTTCCATATTCCAGTACTTCCCCGCTTTTCACGAGAGTTATGTTCCAAGAGCACCCGCACATAGTGAAAAACTGCATTGTTGAGTTTTGGTTAAAAAAATGCCTAACAATATGCCCCCAAATCTGCTCCCAGAACACTTTAATTTAATTTTAAACTCAGTTTAAGGTATTAGCCTTAAAGAAAATGTAAAAGTAAACCCGTATTCGAATTTAAATTCTCCACTGAGATATACAACTCGGAAAGTTGCAGGACAAAAGTTTACACCCTTACAGGTACCATCTGTACAATATCAGAAGAATCCGACCACGGAAGCCACACAGTCCAGTCCAATCTCGTCCAGTCTCTGGTCATCTCTAAGCTGGACTACTGCAACTCTCTTCTGGCTGGACTGCCAATGAAGGTAACGAGACACTTCAGCTGATTC
>JBBJLR010037827.1:0-12295 GCA_037577145.1 Brachypetersius gabonensis
GAAGGCCCTTTCCAGGGGTAGTGAAGGCCCTTTTCAGGGGTAGTGAAGGCCCTTTTCAGGGGTAGTGAAGGCCCTTTCCAGGGGTAGTGAAGGCCCTTTTCAGGGGTAGTGAAGGCCCTTTTCAGGGGTAGTGAAGGCCCTTTTCAGGGGTAGTGAGCGCCTTTTCAGGGGTAGTGAAGGCCCTTTCCAGGGGTAGTGAGCGCCCTGTCGAGGGGAAGTTCTCACGGTGCGTGCTGGGACGGACCCAGGGGCCGGTCGCTGCTGTAGGATGTTTATGTCGGCCTGAAGGAAGGATTTTACTCTTCATGTTTTTTCTTTTATCCAGATAATCCGCCGCTTCGGTGTGAAGGTGAGAATTTCCAGAGTTTTCAGTCTTTTCAGCTTCTTTCATTTCATTAAAAAGCGGAAAGTGACAAATTGGATTCTCGGCTAACTGGCAAGCTAACGGTAGCAAGAGCGCAGATAAAGCTAATCGTTAGCAACATGCTAACAGATATCTTTGAATGTAAACAACAACAGGACGTAAACAAGTAATCATGAACATAAACAAATGCCTCTGAATATATACAATATGTGTATGTGTGGCGTGTTGTGTGTGTTTGAGGTGTTGCTTGTGTTTGGAGTGTTGTTTGTGTTTAATGTGCGTCTATGGTGTGTTGTGTGTGTGTGTGTGTGTGTGTGTGTGTGTGTGTGTGTAGATTGCCTCTGATGTTCTGATTAGATTGATAGATAGATAGATACATACTTTATTCATCCCAGAGGGACATTCATAGTTTCCAGCAGTATATGCAAAAGTAAGAAGAAGATTAGATAATAATACAAATATTGAAGCAGACTGCAAGAGTACGCACCTTACAGACAAAAGTTATAGATATTTGAGATCAAATAAAAAATAACAAATGGATGTTGAGTGAAGTTTATTAGTTGCTTGCATTAGGTCAGTGAGTGACTTTCCAGATCAGATAACCAGGAGTTAAAGTTAGTTTAGGATAATAATATAATGCAAATTACATGGTATGTAAAAAACGCCTGGGAACGATTATGAATGTATAATAACCATATTAGTAAATTTGGCATAATGACAAAGTAAGCAGAGGACGTATAAAATAGGGATATTGACTAGTATACCTTACTAGGAATGTTAATCAGAAATATTAGTGTTTTCCTGAAGAGAGAAACTCTTACACGTCTCACGCGTCACTGACGCCTCACACATCTCGCATGTGTTACATGTCATACACACCTCAGACGTCTCACTTGTGTCTCTCATGTCACACACATGTCTCACATTATACATGTCACACACATAATCTCATGCACGTCTCACAAACCACTCAGATGTCAGATGTATCTCTTGCATGTACATCTCTCATGTCTCACACACGTCTGTCTCACGTGTTTGAGTTTAAAATTCCATGCATTTAAAGTGTTTGGGCCCTTTCTCCACAAACACCTTTCTAATGACTAAATTTACTCAATTTCATGGTAAGTTCTACAGCATTAGTAGAATCTTAGCCAAGCAACATGAGTCGACAAAATCTTCTTAATCAGCTCACTTGTCAGTTTTGTTTCAGTTTTAATTCACTTCGCTGATTTTCTCCCTAATCCGTTTGGAGTAAAAGACTGGAAATTAATAATAATAACAGGTGCTAAGAGCTCGACAGTGTTCCTCTTGTAAACTATACACACACTCGTACTGATAAAATGTGTGTGTTTTCTACACAGGGTTTAATCGGCTGGTGTGTGTCCGTGTGAGTGTAAAGATGCTGTCTGTGGGGGCACTGATGCTGTCAACAGCACAGATTTACACACTCTTCATCATCCAGCTCTTCACCCTCATCACCCTGCAACCCGTGCTGGCAGATATTTCAGCAGTGAGTAACACACACCTGCAGATATAATTACAGAAGTGTGAATTGTTTCTGCTGTATATTGAGTTTTGTGCGTGTGCGTGTGCGCGTGCAGGTGTCGGTGGATAATAAGACGGAGAGTTTTGATGACCTGCCTGCGAGATTTGGTTACCGGCTGCCTGGCGAGGGACTGAAGGTGAGGGTGCATGCGGTGGAGGGGATTGCATGTGTTTGGTGGGGTGGTATGGCGTGTGTTTGAGGGGGTGGGATGGCATGTGTTTCGTGAGCATGGGATGGCGTGTGTCTCAGGGGTCGGATGGAGTGTGTTTGGTGGGGTGGCATGTGTTTTGGGGGAGATGGGGTGGTGTGGCATGTGTTTCGGGTGGGTGGTGGGGTGGTGTGTGTTTTGGGGGAGTGGGGTGGTGTGTGTTTTGGGGGAGTGGGGTGGCGTCTAATGAGAAATTAAACAGGGATGTGCTTTTTTATGCAGTTTGTGATGAAATAACGTTTTATTGTTTTTATTAGTAAAAGGAACACACTTGGAACACAAACACGCACACACACACACACACACACGCGCACACACACACACACACTAGAGACTAGTCTAGTGGACACTCCCTTTCAGACAGGTTGTGACTGACATTTATTGATGAACACACACGCTGAAACACACACTATAGCGCACAGCATTACATGCTACATGTTAAAGGGCAAATGTCAACACACACTAAAACATGCTAAAACACACACACCTTATACATAGACACAAGCTCAAACGCACACAATTGCTGATATTGAAACTTCAACAGCTTTAAATTTCACATTTTATTCTAAACAGAGAGTAAACACATGCAGGGGGCGTGTGTGAGTGAGAGTGTGTCTCTTGTTCATTTAACTTTTCCTTGCAGTAGCAGGTTGTTTTTGTTTCTTCTGGGCTTTTGCATGTTTTTGTGTGTTTGTGGTTGTTGAGTGCGGTAATGCTCTAGCTGTTCGGTGATTAGTGAGTTATTTAGTCTCTTTGAGATTAATAGAGAGCTCAGACCCAGCCATCTGATTTGGTCTATGTGTATCATGTGCTCAGACCAGGCCCTCTGATTGACCAATTTCGTTTTTAAGGGTTTCCTGGTTGGTGCTCGGCCTGAGAATGCCTGTGAGCCCATCGATCCTCCACCAGTCAGAGAGGGGGAAAACTCCAGCGTCTTCATCGTCCTCATCAAACGCTTTGACTGTAATTTTGATATCAAGGTACACTTTTCAAAGTGTGTTGGAGTTAATTTTTTTCACGTAATCAGCAAATTGGTATGAAATACTGAATAATTCAATAAAATATGACAGATTAACAGATTCATTGAATATCAGTACAGTAATGTCCCATTTGCATGGATTAAAGTTCTCCGTCGCTATGACGGATTTCCATCAATGGAGGGCACTAAAGCTCAAATTTTAAACTGATGCAGATCAGACGAAAAAAAGTTTTTTTGGCGGGGTGTAGGGGGTAAACATGCCTCGGCAGACAAAGTTCTGGCAAGGCCGTCTATTTCTGCAAGGCTGTCAAGGCTGTCTGTCAGATTATTTTTAAAATTGTTTTAATCCATGCATGTGGTCCCCAGGGTCTGTCTTCTACCACATCCCATCTGGGAGCTGTTAGGCCTCGTTTACACTGCAGGTCTTGATGCTCAATTCTGATTTGTTGCCTATATCCGATTTTTTTGACCTTCTGTTTACACGTTTTTTAATTTGTGACCCATATCCGATTCGCTTGTTTACACTTGCTATAGCAAAGGGAGGTTGTTACACAACACAGTAGCCAAGATGGATGAACCCAAAATATGCTTAATGCTAGCTCTGCGATGCAAAATTCGCCAAATAACACCATGATTTTGAGGCGGAGAAGAAGGAAAAGGCCGATTATTTCAATTCAGAGAAAGGTCTGGCTGCGTGAGAGATCTCAGGACTGGTGGGAGACTATTGTGGCGGCTTTAGCGAGGAGCAGTGGTTCCGAATTTTTAGAATGAGCCAGCTTTCGATTTGCTGTGTCAGCGTTTGTCCGCATTCCTCTTTTACAACAACACAACATTTTGCCGGCCGTCCCTTTGCAGATGTGCCTCGGCGTTGCTCTGTGGTGGATTGCTACAGGTGCAGGCTATCGGACATTTGCGCATCTGTTTGGGATCAGCAGTGCGTCAGTGTGACTGATAGGCAGCTGTTAATGACGTACGGAACGCAATGCCTAGGAAAATCCGATCTGCCTGTTTACATGACAGTCGCATCGGCACATATCCGATTTATATCTGATTTATTTCCACAAATGAACGAGGCCTGAATCCGATCTCCTAATATCCGAATGCATGTGTTTTTTTTCCTGTTTACACTGTCATGGGACAGATCCGATCTGTCTCACATATGAGCAAAAAATCGGAATTGGGTCACATTTAACTGACAGTGTGAACGAGGCCTTAGACTGTTTGGAGTTCCTGTCCGGTTCCTGAGTGCCGGCGTGTTTGGTCATCTCTGTGTCTGTCTCTGCAGGTTCTTCATGCGCAGCGCGCCGGATTTAAAGCGGCCATCGTTTACAATGTGGACTCTGACGACTTAATTAGTATGGGTTCCAATGACTGTAAGTTCAACACACACACACACATATTAGTCTCCTGTCTGGATGGGGTGGGGGAGTGTACTAGTCTCCTCTGGGGGGAGTGTACTAGTTTCTTATAGGGGTGGGGTGGGGGTCAGGGTGGTGTACTAGTGTCCTATAGGGGTGCGGAGGATGTAGTAGTCTCCTGTTGTGTTAAGTGGTGGTGTTGTATTAATCTCCTTTGAGCTAGTCTCCTATAGAGGTGAGGGGTGTACTAGTCTTCTGTGTACTATTTTCATATAGGGGAGGGTGTGTCTCCTGTCAGGGGATGGGGGCGTGTAGTAGTCTCCTGTCGGGGTGGGGTGGGGGCTGTCTAGTAGAAGAGACGACACCGAGATGTTTTGTGTAAAGAAGGCGAGGCAGTGGTGGAGGCAGTGTGATGCTCTGGGTGATGTTCTGCTGGAGAACTTTAGGACCTTCACAAATGTTTCATCCTCAATTACCAGCCAGTCAGAACAGAGCATATTTACATATCAGTCTTAAAGGCACAGTAACTTACTGTTTATGTCCAAAGGGTTAAATAGAAGTCGGTAAATGGTGTAGAAATTCATCAGAACTGGACTTATATTATGATTACAGCTGAGAGGAAAAAATAAAAGCTTTTAATTTTCAGCAGATTTATCCACTAACCAAAATACCAACCAAAATCTTTGTTTCTTCTTCTGTTGTTGTAGTGGACATTGTGAAGCAGATTGACATTCCTTCAGTTTTTATTGGTGAAGAAGCTGCGAATGCCCTGAAAGAGGATTACACCTACGAGAAAGGGTGAGAGCTCCTCACACTCCCTCTTTACTTCAAACAGCAATGGGAAAAAATAAGAGACCTTTTTCTGTTCACTGTTCCTACTGTTGTGCGTGTGTGTGTATGTGTGTAAAATGCATAGGTGTCAATTATTTTCTGAGCTATTGCAGTATGTGTGTAAGCCAGAGTTATGATGTTCTTCATAAAAAAATGCAGCACCAGTGGAACCTGCTGTTAGCACCTGCTCCCACTGTTGTGTTTTTGTTTGATTCACAGTTCATGCAAAACACCCTTTAACTCAGATCAGACCAGGAATGTGGATGATCAGTTCTTCTAACCAATGCTTGGAGCTGAAGAGAGGAAGTTCTGATCTTAGAGTGATGTGTCTAATCATGCTTTCTTCTGATTTGACCTGTTTTCCATTGTTTTGTTTCAGGGGTTACGTGATCGTCATGCCAGACTTCAGTTTGCCTCTAGAGTATTACCTGATCCCGTTCCTCATCATCGTTGGGATCTGCCTCATTCTGATTGTAGTTTTTATGGTGGGTTACAGTGGGAGATAATACAAAGGAAAGTTAATCGATCAGAAGCCTGTCTTTGTTGATTGAGCTGCTTTCTTTCTGTGTTTAGGTCACAAAGTTTGTGCAGGATCGTCACAGAGCCAGAAGGAGCCGCCTGAGGAAAGATCAACTCAAGAAACTTCCAGTTCACAAATATAAGAAAGGTAAAATCCACACTGGACTCCTGCTTTAAACTTGGTCTCTATCTGGCCACTTTAATCACCTCCAGTGTCGCTGCGTATCGTAAAACGTAAGCAGTTAACCACTAATCTACCTCAGAGGAGAATACTAAGCATTTTTAGTTTCATGAGTAGTTAAAACCAAGATTTCTAAAACCAATTTTTGTAAATGTTTTTGTTTCTGATGTCTGGAACCATTCTGATGTCTATAGACTCCAGATCTGAGGACCTTCTACTACAACCTCATCAGGAATGGACCATTCTTGGCTTAATTCATCTGAATTCCTCCGACCGAGGAGCAGAACGTCCATTCCTGATGAGGTTGTAGTAGAAGGTCTTCAGATCTGGAGCCTTCAGCGGAAAATAAATTTATGTATAACTTACAAGAATACCCACAGTACTTTCAGTTAGAACTAGAATTCAGCAGCTGCCACAGAACACTGAACTGGAATTAAGCTGGAACGGAAGTGGAATTCAGTTCAGTGAAATTCTGCAGTGAATTTCTGTTTTTGGGACTACATGTGGCGATACTGGAACTTTAATTAAAATAGAACTGCACATTAATAACTGATACATGATTCTTGAGTATATGAATGTCCTGTTAATGCCAGAATGTTTTTACCAGTTTAAAGTGATAAAGACCAGCTAACGATACATGTCTCAGACCATAAAAAGGAATCATGCTCATTCATATGTTTCACATACACTCTTTTTTTTCCCCCACCAACTCCGCTTTGCATAGAACTCTGTCCATTTCTCTTTAGTATTTTGTATGTTTATGATTTGTGTGGATCATAATAATTAATACACTTAAGAAAATTCAACACATTAAGTCAATTTCTTAGGAAGTGGAATTTTGTGGAGTTTATTTGATTTCAGTTCTGTTTCAGTTCAGTTCCACTTTCCTTCAGCTGCATGCAGTTCTAATTCCAGTTCTAATTACATGAAGTGAATTGAAATTTATCTTGCATTGTCAATTCAGTCCATGAATGGCCTCAACCCTCCTTGTTTACAGTCTTATTGAACTCCAAGACTTTTCAGCCATGTGTGGAACATTAAAGCTGTGAGAGAATTACATGTAAAAATAAATTTTACTACGCATAAAATGAATGATGACGCTGACAGAAAGCTCTTTTTTACCTCTGTTTCTGCAGGTGATGTTTATGACGTGTGCGCGATTTGTTTAGACGAATATGAAGAAGGAGAGAAGCTGCGAGTGCTGCCCTGCTCACACGGTCAGTCCAGCATCCATGTCTCCACTCCCTCACCCCCCACCCCCACTAGGGAAAAGGGTGTTTTTATGTTGTATTGAATGTGTGTTTCTAATATTGAGGTGGAACCACTGAAACTTTGACTGAATTTCTCATACAGAAAATGCATAAGATATCTAGAACTAGTGTTCTCTTAGAGTGTCTACACCACACAGGCATACACCACACCATTACTGCACTACTGTTCCAGCTGTACTACATTACTCTATACACTGTTACTATGTTACTCTTTTCACTGTTCACCCATTACATTATTGCTCTGTTCACTGTTACTACACCCGTTACTACATTACTCTATACACTGTTACTATGTTACCCTTTTCACTGTTCACCCATTACGTTATTGCTATGTTCACTGTTACTACACCCGTTACTACATTACTCTTTTCCCCGTTACTACGTTACTCTTTTCTCTGTTCACCCGTTACATTCCTCTGTACACTGTTACTACACCCGTTACTACATTACTCTATACACTGTTACTATGTTACCCTTTTCACTGTTCACCCATTACGTTATTGCTATGTTCACTGTTACTACACCCGTTACTACATTACTCTTTTCCCCGTTACTACATTACTCTTTTCTCTGTTCACCCGTTACATTACTCTGTACACTGTTACTACACCTGTTACAACATTACTCTGTACACCTGTTACTATTTTACTCTTTTCTCTGTTCACCTGTTACATTATTACTCTGTACACTGTTACTATACAACTGTGTACACTGTTACTACACCCATTACTGCATTACTCTATACTGTTCAGATGTTACATTACTCTGTACACTGTTACTATACCTGTTAGTACATTAGTCTATAATGTACTGTGGTACTTTGTACTACACCGTAGTAAACTGTGCTTCACTGTACTGTGTCTTTGTCTTGAGGTCCTTTAACAGAACTGTCCTCTCTTTAGCGTATCACTGTAAGTGTGTGGACCCCTGGCTGACCAAGACGAAGAAGACGTGTCCGGTGTGTAAGCAGAAGGTGGTTCCATCCGAGGGCGACTCAGATTCCGATTCTGACTCCGGAGAGAGCGGGCCGGAGGAGAACGACGAGAACGAGGACGTTTCAGAAAACACACCCCTTCTGCGCTCCCTGGCGTCCACCAGCGCTCATTCCTTCGGCACCATGGCAACAGCGCTGTCTCCACAGGAACACGAGGAATCTTCCAACTACGACGAGCAGAGCGACATGGACACCAGTGACAGTGAGGAGGAAGTTACTGTGGAGACGGTGGTGGTGCAGCTGCAGCAGGAGCGACCGGCAGGCGATGGAACAAAAGTCTGAAACACAGCTGGCCAAACCAGTTAGACTGTGGGGGGGCGGGGTCTCATCACTGCTTGTTTAAAATCATCTCACTCTTTAACACTCACACACACACAAACCACATTACCCCCGAATCAAGACCACCATGCACTTTCTTTGACTGTCGAATGATAAATAGAAATGACCGAAACACATACAACTCACCTGAAAAACACTCTTCATAATCCCAGTCTTCTGCCGTGTGTGTGTGTGTGTGTGTGTGTGTGTGTGCGTGCAGCTGTTTGATTATGCGCCTCATGCTGACATTAATAGTAATAATAATAATCCTGATTGGAAAAGTAACATAATGTTAACAGCGGGCGGGGCTTAAAGTGTTACAGTATGACGTTTTTACTGTACTTTAAAACAAAGTTTAAAAACTTTGTAACAGATTCTGTAATGAGTAAAAGCTCGACTTCCTTCTCTGCGGTTTTGATCTAGCATCATTTTATTAATCTCATGTTTCATTATCTATAGTAAAACAGATTATTTTTTAATGAAATTGCCAAACTATAAAGATCAGAGTCTCTCACTGTGGATGTTAATCTTCTCAAATTCAGCCAAAACTGTTTGTTGTTCCAATGTTGGAACAAAGTGCTTTTTTCAGCCTCAGATATAAAACCTAAAGTGACATGACACCAGTCATTAAAAGACCGTTTTGAGGTTCAGTGTTCTGCACCATTGTGTATATTCATTATTTTGTTTTGTTTTTTATTTCCATATCAGTTTGATACTGTATAAAGAATGACTGTTCTGATTCATTTTGTTGCCTTTTGTTTTTGTCTGTAAATCGTCTGGTTTCACATCATGATTAAATGATTTTGTTGAAAATCATTGTCTGTGTTTTAAATAAAAACGTTAAAAATGAAAATGAGTGAGATGTTTTAAAAAAAAAAAAAAAACATTGAAAGAAATATTCATTTTCTGGGTTTGATTTGAAATCCAGAAAATGTAGAAATGACTATCTCAGTAGTTAAAATCCAGCAGAAACATGTTCCTTCCACAATATAGTACAAACAAGTATTACATAGAGGGTTTCATTTGTATCTGACTTTTGGTACTGAAAGTCAATGGGATGGGGCAGTTGAGGGGGAACCCACAGGGGGAGAGGGTATGGGGGGTATTAGCTTATCCAGGGTGACGTACATCAGTACTCAAGTCCACATCTGCGTCTTGAACCTGGGAAGCTAAACTTAAATCCACGTTCACTATTCAACCAAGTTACTGAAGACTCTGTACACTTTGCAGGGACGAGATAATCAGGTCCGGTCTGTTTAAATTTCAGGACTGGCAGCTTCCAAAGTTCTGCTGATGGAAATTCTCTGGAAAACGGAAGAGTTTCATTTAACACTTCATGATGAACACACACACACTCATACAAACACACATTCACAGCACACTCATATTCTAATACACACACATTCACAACACACAAACACATGATATAACACACACACACACAAACAGTGGGTCTGTGGAACTGTGGTCTGTGGGTCTGGGGGTCTGTGGTCTGTGGGTCCGTGGAACTGTGGTCTGTGGGTCAGTGGGACTGTGGGTCTGTGTGTCTGGATCTCTGAGAGTGAAGCTCCGGAGGTGTTTGTTGGTAGTGATGGCTTTGAGTGAATCCGAGGAAGCAGCTCTGAAGGGATCAGTTCTGTTTACTTTTCCACCTCAGGGACGAGGAGCCACTGTTCTTCCAAGGAACATCAGAAACCTTCAAGGTGCAGATCTTCACGGAAGATTTTTCCTCCAGATCAGATGATTCTGTGCTATGTGTTTTTCTACATGTATGTGTGTGTGTGTGTGTGTGTGTTTGTGTGTGTGCGTGTTTTTCCACTGGCACGGATTCAGACTCAGGAGCCAGAAGATTTGAATGATGTTGATAACGCCTCTGCAGTGAAATTCCTCCAGTAAGATGTAATCTAGGTGAATGAACACAACCGGGGTGGGGGGGCAGGGTTTGAGGAACTGAACTGATTAATTATAGTATTCTCTATAAAACACACACACACTCACGCAGTCACACACATGCAGGACTGTTTGTCTGCATGTTTTGGGGCGTTTGTAGAGGAAATGTGTTTAGTTTTGTTTTTTACTTTGTTACTTGCTTTGTTTTCAGGCCTGAGGTTCAGGAGCTTCTGCTGTGAATTCCTCCTTTCGGCTCTGAGACTGCGGGTCCATGGGTACGTGGGACTGTGGGTCAGTGGGTCTGTGTGTCTGAACATTAACATTAACATTAATATTAACATATTTGACTAAAACTTCACCCACTGAAAGTAGTCCCAAAATAAAAATCATCAAATGACAAAAGTAAAAAATGTATTATAGTCAAAAGACTGAACATAAATTGCCTGCTACAGTAACGCTGCACAAACTGGTTAAAACAAACTGAAAGAAGACTGAACTTTTCCACACTAAACCTGAGACTCAGTCTACTCACCTGAGGACATTCAAACCACACACAAATCAACCTGTGCTCCATTTAGAGGACAGCAGGAGGCACAACAACAAGACACTGACTGTGTTCATCCCAGAACCCTTCAAAAAAGAGAGAGAGAGAGAGACAGAAAGAGAGACAGAGAGAGAGAGAGAGGGAGAAAGAGAGACAGAGAGAGAGAGAGAGGGAGAAAGAGGGAAAAAGAAATGGAGAGAGAGAGAGAGACAGAAAAAGAGATGGAGTGAGAAAGAGAGATGGGGAGAGAAAGAGAGTGAGAGAGAGACAGAGAGCGAGAGAAAGAATGGGAGGAAATGTCTTGAAGCAAAAAATGAAAATGTAGTATTATCTTCATCAGATCAGATTAAAATTTCGATCATTTGCGTTGCTCGCGGCAACAAAGGAAAAGATATTAGCAAATACTTTTCTTTAAAAAGACAAATCAGGAACAGGAGCTGCAAATGATCCTGACTGTACAAACCCTGCAGCCCTCAGAACAAGAGCACCTACAGCATATCTGGCACACCATCACCATCATCATCATCATCATCATCATCATCATTATCATCACCACCATCACCATCATCACCCCCATCATCACCATCTCCACCTTTATCATAATAACCTTCATCACCATCATCACCACCATCATCATCATCTCCACCTTTATCATAATAACCTTCACCACCATCATCATCACCACCATCATCACCATCTCCACCTTTATCATAATAACCTTCATCACCATCATCATCATCATCATCATCATCATCATAATCACCAACATCATCACCATAATCACCATCATCATCATCATCATTATCATCACCACCATCACCATCATCACCACCATCATCACCATCATCATCACCATCTCCACCTTTATCATAATAACCTTCATCACCATCACCATCATCATCATCATCATGGGTCTGTGGGACTCTGGGTCATCATCATCATCACCTTCACCACCATCACCATTATCATCATCATCATCATCATCACCTTCACCACCATCATCACCATCATCATCATCATCATCATCCTCACCATCATCACCACCATCATCACCATAATCACCATCATCACCATCATCATCATAACCATCATCACCATCACCACCATCATCACCATCATCCTCATTATCATCACCACCATCTCCACCTTCATCATAATAACCTTCACCACCACCGTCGTCATCATCATCATCATCATCATCATCATCATCATCATCATCATCATCAACATCACCATAATCACCACCACCATCACCATAATCACCATCATCATCATTATTATCACCACCATCA